>CM066223.1:1811643-2088732 GCA_033675125.1 Athetis lepigone
GATTTATTAGCTGTAAGTCCACCATGTACTAAATAAATAAAGAGTTGAAGTTAAACGTGTTTTTTTATTGGTTATTTTAAATAAATATTGGCTAGTGAATTTACAAGAAATACATACTTTACTCCCTACACTTTCGAATGCGGATACATTTCGACGAGTAAACTTAGTACATAACAGACGGCTTATCTAGCCCAAATCTAATTTAGAATTCGCTTTTATCCAAGATACTAAAATGATCGACCCTTGTTTTGTAATTCGGTTGATTAGAATCACTTTCTTCATCTGATTCGGAGTTACTTTAGTCCGACAACCTTTCCAAATGACTCAATTCACTATCAGAACTAGACATTTTACAATAATTTAAAGAAAATAACGCTGAATAATTTAAAAATTTGTAGATAACCGACCGAAATCGGCTGGTAAACAAATTGTATACGACTCGTAACTTTTACAGCTCCTTGAAGTTTCATTTTTATTATAGGAACACCATCGGCCGACATCTGCATACATTTGGCTTATGGTTCGTTATTCGTAACCCTCCCATCCGTAGGTAGTGCTCTATCGGTAACTTCATTACCTAAACGATTTTTATAGGAACAGTTTTGGCGTACGTCACGTAGAAAATACTACTATCCGTAAGCAAAACGAGACGTTTCTTGTTCATAGGAACCGGGCATTAGTAATCTGTGTAGCAACGATTTTTGACATTGAAGCAAAACTCATGAGAGTTTGTTTTTGATCAGATACCTAAGTAATAACATATTTTTTGTAGAAAACGATTTTTTTGGAGCTTCGTCATGTGAAAATTGAGTATCCTGACCTCTGACTATCGGAAACAGTGTATCGAAAACCATCAGTGCGAGAATCTCTAATAAAACTAGTACTTCCAGAGATCTTTCAAACTTTAGCTTTATATAATAGTACAGATAAAGTGAATAAATAGCAGATACAAATGGAAGAGGCTTTTGCAAATCTCAAAAAGGTAGGAATGAATAACGTGGAAGATTTGATGACATGGATGAGAGAATGTAAGTGTATATCTATCAGAATTATTTAAATTACTGTCTTGTTGTCTCAACTGCAGGGCAAAGACACCTTCTCATATAGAGTAATTTGCACTGCTGACAAACTGTGCAAAAAATATATACTTTGATTTCCACGCGTGCTCATGGCGGATTGGAGATTTCGGACTTATCGTGAGTGCTGAACTTATAAATCTGAAATGGCCAAACAGTCCTGAGCGCTCGCGGCAGTCAATACTCGTATCTTCACTGCGTTTTCCTTTACTTATGTCAATGTAATCTAAGATAAACTTATGCCCGGTTCCTATGAACAAGAAACGACTCGTTTTGCTTACGGATAGTAGTATTTTCTACGTGACGTACGCCAAAACTGTTCCTATAAAAATCGTTTATGTAATGAAGTTACCGATAGAGCACTACCTACGGATGGGAGGGTTACGAATAACGAACCATAAGCCAAATGTATGCAGATGTCGGCCGATGGTGTTCCTATGATAAAAATGAAACTTCAAGGAGCTGTAAAAGTTACGAGTCGTATACAATTTGTTTACCAGCCGATTTCGGTCGGTTATCTACAAATTTTTAAATTAATCAGCGTTATTTTCTTTAAATTATTGTAAAATGTCTAGTTCTGATAGTGAGTTGAGTCATTTGGAAAGGTTGTCGGACTAAAGTATTTCCGAATCAGATGAAGAAAGTGATTCTAATCAACCGAATTACAAAACAAGGGTCGATCATGTTAGTATCTTGGATAATAGTGAATTCCAAATTAGATTTCGGCTAGATAAGCCGTCTGTAGTTTACTCGTCGAAATGTATCCGCATTCGAAAGTGTAGGGAGTTAGGTATGTATTTCTTGTATATTCACTAGCCAATATTTATTAAAAATAACCAAAAAACATATTTAAACTTTAAATCTTTATTTATTTAGTACATGGAGGACTTTCAGCTAATAAATTCAAAACAGAAAGGAAACCATAATCACTAGAAAGTCAATTACAAGTCCTTACGTATAGGCACCATAATAATTCACTATTCTCCTTGTTTTGCACTTATAACTTACTATATTATTGAAGGCATTTGTGATAAAACACCACAATTCTCACTCGAAGAAAGATCTATAACACAAATATATGCAATAAGACTGCGAAGGTCTCCTCGTCTCCTCTTTGTGAAGAGATAGAGCCTCCTCAGTGAATAAGCAGGATGTACCACGTGCAGGTGAGGTTGGTTTTGACCCTGGAGGTGATAGTAGGTCCACTTACACCCCAAAACATATTCCATTATGCATTTTAGTTTAAAATCATAATATATTATGTATTATTTAAATGACATTTCCGTTAAAATGAAATGTGTCAAGCCAGAAGCTCTCAATCGCGTTTTGTTTTCCTATTTCAGAAGAGGTTGAATAACATTTTTTTGATAATAATGAAATTTCTTTAACACAAAAATTATAAAATAAATGAAAAAGCTAAGTTTTCTGTATATAGGTAGGAATAATGTTATATCGTGTGTAGTAGACTTGGATTCACTTTAATTCTAAACGTTTTAACTCTACTAACTAAACGCAAGGAGGGTCGAACACGTTTTTTGATGGAGAGCTGTGGCAAGTGGGTGACCAACATCTACTCGTTGCAGATAGCTGATGCAAACACTAATAGGAACGCCATAAACAGTCCGTCACTTTCAACCAAAAAACTAATAGTACCTTTTGACAATAACAAACTTTAGTTCATAGGAACCGGGCATTAGTAAATACTTAAAAATTGAAAGGGTCACATTGGTTATGCCCAGTTTCTATCCCGCAATCTCAAACAAGGGTGCAGGGTGCATTAACCACAGGGTTACCACGACACTCTTTTGCGATATTTTTTTTCTCTAGCCTGTACTGTCCCACTGATGAGCAAAGGCCTCCCCAAGTCCTTCCAGATTTTCTTATCCTTCGCTGCCTCGAACCAACCCTCGTGGTATGCGTCAAGGTTATCGCACCACATTTTCCTGGAGCGGCGACTATATTCAAATATAATTCTATATTCTGCGATATTAATTTTACTTTCTGTTAAAGCACAAGTAATAACACAAACGAAGGAAGAACAGGAGAAAATTCGCAGATTACTTACTGACGCTGCAGACAAAGGCAAAGTTACTATTGAACAATTCAAAGATGTACTGATAAAAGTATCTGAGAAAACCAAGGAGAACCTCGACAATCTGATGAGTCAGCTAGCAGAGAGTGCTCCGAAATTCATTCAGGAGTTGACACAAGGAGCTGCTGATGCTGCTACCAGCTTAAAAAGCACCGTGGATGGAGTTATGAAGGATTTGGCTAAATAGTCTTGGTTGGAATCCGTCAATAAATGGTTACGAAAAAAAAAACAGTGTTGTTTGATTTTGGCCCTTCCTATAGAATAGTCAATGGTAATGTCCGGTTGCATAATAAGCCGCTTAAGGTGAAGGAACTCGATACAGACGGACAAATACCAGTCGGAGGCGCGGATTATACATCAAGTATGTAGTAGAGAGGCCAGTGAGGTAGCCTATACGAATTCCACATAACCGACCATTATCGTTAAAAACATGGTGTTTGAGGCAGCTAACAGGTTCAACTGTACGAAAGTTCTTCGTGGAGAACCCAGCCGTAGAAAAATAGCGAACCTGACGACTATTACTCCTTATAGTAATAAGTTGGTCATCAGTAGTGCCATATAAAGTTGTTTTGTTGGCCGAATAGCCAACACGACACTTTTTCGTGAAACAATGGCAATGGTAGCAAGAAATAGTACCTAACTATATACTTACTGCTTCCATGAACGCAAGAAAGAGATTGCGCTTTTTTAAACGATCAACTGTCAACGGGCAGCAGTTGACAACTGCCAAATCAATTTGATCTGGTATTGGCACAAAAATTCGACATAAAATGCAAGAGACATGAGATAATATTGAACAATTTTTTATTTCGATAGTGAACATCTTCTGCTCAACGCAGTAGCAGACTTTGTCATGTGAAATCGAGTATAATAATACTATATATAACTTATCTTAAAAAGCTTTCAATCAGGGATGTTTTCATTAGATTGGATTATTAATTTTAGTTTAGAAATAACAAAAAACATACTTTCCCTTTTTACAATATTAGTTCAAAGACCAAAAAAAGAAGTAATAGCAACGAATGGAAGAGATTTTCACTAAACTAAAGAAATCAGGAAAGAATAACGTGGATAATCTAATGAAATGGTTGAAAGAATGTAAGTACCTGTATGATCCAATAACATCAGCCTAACACTGTCCCCTATCCCACTGTGAGACAAAGGCCTCTTTTCATACAGAGAATGTATCAGAATTCATACTATCTCAAGTTATGTAATCCACCGATAGATTAATTATATTTTCTTTTATAGCAAAAGTAATAGATAAAACGAAAGAGCAAGACGAAAAAGTGCGTGCCTTTTTTCGGGATGTCACCGACAAAAACGACATTACCGTTGAGAAGTTCAAAGAAGTAGTAAAGCAAGTGGCCGATACAGCTAAGAAAAATGTAGACGGTGTGAAGAAGCAACTAGCTGATCATGGACCCGCTATCGTTGAAGATTTAAAAGAAAGAGCTACGGATGCTGCTGGTACTGTAAAAGCCACGGTGGATGCGGCTGTGAAAGATTATAAACGTAAAAATTGTTTTTGTCTATTTTTATGTGGTAACTTTTAGTTTTATTTCTGGCTTGTATGGAGCTTAGCACAGCTAACCTAATGAGGCTAAACTCGATACGGTTCCTAGTAATTGTTAAAGAGTATCGCTGTCCATATAATTCCATCATCTCACCACATATTGGTTTGCCACAAGAGTACAATGAGTATGAGTGTGAGTTTCATAGCAATTGGTTTAGTAGTACCTAATAATTTGACTGCAAAATTAATTGCTGTATCGGTTTTTTGTCATGACAAAGTCGTTGCCAGGCTCAGATATAGGGAGAAAGTTGACACATAGGATAGGCATAATCCTATGGTGTCATGTTGATTCGAAGAAGACGAGAAAAAGTATGAATTGTAGGTTCAGTGCTTGAGGCCACTGGTTCGTGGAGGTTTTGATAGGCAGTGATAGTCCACTGAACCACTTAATCTGGCAGAAATCATAGTTAAAAAAAATCTTGCGATATGATGGTGATCATTTAATAACAGTATTTATTTTTGTTAAAGCAAAAGTATTACCAAAAGAGCAAGAAGAGAAAATTAAAAAAGTCGTGAAGAAAGTAGCAGAAGAAACTAAGAAGAACGTGGATGATGTGAAGAAAATGGTGAAGGAACATGGGCCACCACTGCTGGAAGATATTAGGAAAAGCACCACGAATGCTGCTTGCACTTTAAAAGACGCCGTAAATGAGGTTGTTAAGGATTTGAAGCGGAAAAAGTAATCAATTAATTCTATACACCAAATCATGGGCCTCGCATAACATCGCTTAGTGTCAATAAATAACTCCTTTGCCATAAGATTCTTTCAATTATATATAATTAAAAAAAAAACAAAATTCAAAGCATTTACTACTAATAGACCATTTACAGGCACTTATGAATTGTCAAAGCGTCCGTCGGTTCGTCAGAAAGTTGAAGCTAGTTGCTTGTTCCAAAACGTAGATCTCTATGGAGAAGTACAAGCAAGAAACTCCATGGACACTCTTTTTCAATCATAAAGTTACAATATATCTTGGTTACATCAATCATGTTGCTTCTATATGTGTTGTGTATATCGATTGCAGTAACATTCCCAATCATCTTTCTAGCCTTTTCCTAACTACCTATGTCAGGATCAGCTACCAATCTAACTAGATCTAGCTAAATGCCAGTTTTATATGGAGTGACTGCCTATCAGACATCCACAGCCCAGTTTATTGGGTAGTTATTGGCTACCTCAAGGGGCTGTCGAAATTTCTGTTTTATGACCACATTTAAATGCTATCAAAGATCTACGAATATCAAACGGAACCAGCGATGTGCTTTCCGAGGCACGGGTTGACAGTAATATCTCAGTAGATAAACTTTTGAAAATACATATGAACTGAATAAGTAATATTGGTGATTGCTTTAGAGGTGGGCGCCCGAAATCCTACTAATATTTAACATGTCAAAGTTGTTAGTGTGTAGATGATTGTTACTGTTTCACGCAAAAACTACTAAACTAAACAGATTTTGATGAAACTTTACAGTAATATAGCTTTTAAATCAAAATAAGACAAAGTCTTCACAACATCACGCTATGAGCCACTGGATCGGAGCAGAAATAAAAAATCTAACGAAATGCGGGTGAAACTGCGGGGACAGCTAAAGTATCAAATAAAAATCCCAAAATGATTCCAAAAATATATATTATTCCATAATGATTCGTTATTATGGTATATAATTATTTTTTACGTCCCATAAAATCTTTTATAGCGCCACCGAAATTAGAAAAGGTACTAGTGGCACCATCTCTGACACTTTCCAACATTCTAGGTCCAATGTCTGCAAGCTGTTTTAACATGCCGTCTAGATTCTTTTTTAATTCTTCAGAAACCTTCTTCATAGCTTCTTTAAACTCGTCGAGTTTAACTTTATTTTTGTCCCCAACGTCGTTGAAGAATGAACGGACCTTTTCTTCCTGCTCTTTAGTTTTGTCTATCACTTTTGCTGTAACAGAAAAATAAAATTGAAATACCTCGCCCCGACGTCATTAAGATGGCAAATGCGATGCGGCTAACATTAGTCTAATTTTAATGAAACTTATCAAAGATCCATCGCTGCTTTCAAATAATAAAAATCGCATCCGAATCGGTTCACCCGTTTAAGAGGTACGGTAAAACTGTTTTTTTTTCAGGTTTTTAGCACAAGTCTAAAAAGGTACGCGAACTGTTCATTTTTAAGGAGTTATTTGTCTATCTCCGAAGGCCTATGTCAGATTTTTCATTTTTATGGGACTCTTTTAAAAGTACTCTGTCAAATAAAAAAAAGAGTACCATAAATACCATATCTGTTCACGGATAATATGCAAATCAAACAAATTAAAAATAAAGAAATAAAAAGTACATACAGATAAAATATAGTGAATATCCTCCATCTTTGAAGTCAGCTGAAATATATAAAGATAAGTAGTGAAAAGTTGCACAGCATTAGCAATTATTTCGGTGACCTCTCGCGCCCGGCGCTGGTTCAGGCCATGCTTCGGGGCGAGACGGAATGGAATGCCGTCGCCTCCTTCTGCGAAGCAGTTATGCTAGTGAAGGAAGCGGCGGCGCGCGAGAGGCAACGACGAGCCTCTCGCCCCGGACTAAGACCCAGGCGAAGACGTCGAGAGTCGCAAGACGACTACCGGCCACCGTAGGCGCGGTTCTGCGGATGGCGAGCGGTGGGTAGCCTAGCCTGGTAGGTCGCCGCCCGGCTAGGACCAGGACCGCGTCGACGGCGCATTAGTGTTCCACGCGCGCCTCAAAGAGAAGAAGTCAGCACAGGAAGAGGCCCAACAGGGCCAACGCCTGCTGGGGTTGCGGAATGTTTATAATAGTTACCGTGACCCTGGAACATAAAGGGAAATCGAAGGAACATGAATGGGTTTTAGTCAGTAAAAGTCTGACACGCCCTCCCACCGCACCCAAGACGGGAGCAGCCATTTGATGATTTCCCACTCACCAAAAAAAATGTTATGATAGCGAGGCAGTACTACGGTCTTCGTCAACGTATAAATCATTTGGTGTTAGGAGGCTGTTTAGAGAAAAATTATGACCTCATTGTCCACAAAGTCCCAGAGCAGGTGCTGTAGGCGTCAGAAAAAGGCTTGCATTGAGAGGGCCCCTGTATGGGTTTAGCGGTGTTATGGGGTCCGATGATCAGGTTGAAGGGACGTAGTGTTTCCATGTGCCCTTTTCAACGTCTTGTGAGAGTCAGACACTTCACTCCCCTCCAGACCCAAGCAGGTCTTAAGTTCCTAACCTTTCCAATGTTGACACCTCTACGAGAAACAAGCCTTACAAGTATACGGTGTTACATGTGACATGGCCCTCTAAGGCCCCTGCCGGGGTTGCGGAATAGTTGTAATAATTACCGCGGCCCCGGAACTTAAAGGGCAAACGAAGGAACAAGGGTGTTTGTAATCTCTAGTCTGTAAAAGTCTGACACTCCCTTCCACCCCACCCAGAGCGGGAGAAATCACACAGTCCACAATCTATATCATGGTAGACTGACTAATTGTTTATAATATATCAACGAACAACCCAAATCAAATCACTGTTTCTAGAGACATAAAACTTGGAGGGTATGTCCCTTGCGAAGAGTCATTATTCACTTCTGGTGGGCTAATTTAGTAGGTATACATAATATAAATGCTAATGTTGTATTTTATGTCTGTATGTGTTTTTTTTTGGAGCTTTGATACATATAATTCTATGGCGACATTATAGGTATACGCGCCTTCTTACTTTAACTTTTTGACAACTGTTAAAACCGTGACACCATAGATTGTGTAAGGGCCCTCGCCCACGGGCGACTTTTTGTAGCGATGCAGTCGCGATGCTCTCGCGCTTAGCATCGATACAGACGCGAAGCAGTCGCTAGCTGTGTGCCCGCGCCCACACGGGACCAGATTCAGTCGCGCTGCAAACGCGATTCGGTCGCGATGCAAACGCGATTCGGTCGCGATGCAGTTACGATACAAAAATACCTTGGATCAGTACAGTTGCAAGATGGACTCCGTTGAGGCAACATTAGTCACGTTGTCTTTGGTGCTGCTTTTACGTAAGCAGCCGAAGCGTAGGCAACGGAAGCAGCGTCAATATTGGATGCATCCATTTAATACCCAGAGATTATTTACAATCGCGATGCAGTAGCGCGTTAGTAGCGCGACGCGGTCGCGCGTTTGTATCGATACAATCGCGATGCAGTAGCGCGTTGCAAATGCGACTAACACGCGTTAGAAGTGATGCAGTCGCGCGTCTGCTAAACGCGCGACTGCATCGCTACAAAAAGTCGCCGTGGGCGAGGGCCCTAACTCTTTCAAACATTTCAAAGCCATGAAGAGTTGAATTCAGTTGAATGCCAAGCAAAAAATTTTCTTTTTGTTTTTTTCTACAGCTGAAAAATAAAAGTTGTAGATAAATACAAAAAGAAAATTTTTTGCTTGGCATTCAACTGAATTCAATTGTTACACGAGAAAAAATAATCACCTGTAGTTTTATAATACCGATCGAATGGTTTTATCATAGGAATTATTTTTTGCTAAATAACATAGTGTCACAAATAAAAGGAAGACCGTGAATTTAATTGCATATTTAAATATCTATGAATGCAGTTTAAATTATTTTTAAAAATCAAATAATCTCTTCTTTCAGTAAAATGTTCTATCTACAATATTTAAGGTACTGTCCCTCCATGTGGCATAGCCGTGGGACGCCCTGTTTAAATAGGGTATTACACTCTTTTTTTTAAAGTATTTCAAATAGCTCCTACAGTACTAAGAAATCACTAAAAAAAAATCTAAATTTTTATTTAAACGCTAAGTACCCTAAAAACGCATTTAAAAATTGTATTTTCAAATTTCGCGCGGAAATTTCTAAAAACGGAAAACGCCGTGGGCGTGGTTTTGCTCTGCGGTTATGACGTCCTTACGTCATGTAAATAAACAAATGCGCTGTGACACTTTACATCATTTTTATTGTTTTTATCTCAAAAATTAGTTACTGTTCGACTTACCGTTGGTGTGCGTTTCGGAATGCAAGAACACAAGTGTGAAAACATCGGAATAATTGTGAATTCTAGTGTTAACTGATTCATATTAACTCTTTTTGGTTTTTTTTTTTGTCATTATTTGTTTTTGGTATTTACAAGTAGTTGCAAGAATATATAATTATATTATTGTACCAAAAACGATTAAATAATTAGTATCAAAACAACTTTTCTGGAATTCTACAACTACTACGCACCGCGACAAACTTGAAAACTGAGTTGAAATTTGTAACTGAAATTAAACATGAATTTTTTGGAAAATATCACATTCCGGCGGAATCGCACACGATCTGAACCTAATGATGATGAAAGCGACATAGTATTATCTCAGACATTAAACTGTACGACGAGCAGTTTACCTGAAATATCAGAAGATGAAGACATTCCACAATTAAAAATATTAAAAGACGAGATTGCCAGCCTTACATCTCAGCTAACTAGTGCGCATGAAGAAATTGAAAAATTATCACTTGAGAACTGCAATTTAAAGAAATTAAATGAAGAATATAACAAAAGAAATGACATGTATATAGAAAATGTTAACAGTCCAGGAAAAATTAAATCGAAGACAACATTACTAACACCTAAAAAAAATACGAAGACAAAACCAACACAAACTACTCAGGTCATTGAAAAAAATTGCTCGCCACCAAACAAACACAATGAAAAGCACCGGCAGAAACGTAAGCTCAAGTAAGCCAACTCAGAATACACGAGCCGAAACAACTCCAAAAAAACATTCCGTAAAACGCAGAATATGCCTGATAAGTAGCGAAACAACTAATAGACTATATACGATTGCCGAAAGAACTAATCTGCGTGATTTTGACATCTGTCATTACAGAAAACCCACGTGCGGATTGCGTCAAATTCTTCACAAAATTGAAGGAAAAGTTCAAGATTTTACGCACTCGGACTATTGTGTAATTTACATAGGAGAGGAAGATTTTCGCAAAACACACAACTATTTGGAGTTAGTCATGTTTGTTAGAGAAAAGTTAATGGAATTGAACCATACTAATTTTGTAATTTGTTTACCTACGTTTAAGTATATGACGGATGCTAATATTATGTATAACAGTCGTGTGGAAATGTTCAATAACTTACTTTACTTGGATATAAACACATGTAACTATGCATATTTACTTGACTCAAATTTGAATTTATCTTATGACCATGAAAGTTACAGCAAACGCTTTGGAACCTTGAACAACATTGGTTTAAATATAGTCGTATCGGATTTACAAGACCTGATTCTTAGCCTATGCAATCTGAATGCTACGCAGTCAGGGGTCAACTGCCACCCTCAAACTAGTCATAGCCAACCAGGGCTTGGAAACCGGAAAAAATTTCGAACCGGTTAACGCCTAAGTACATAGAGAACTATTGCTTTCGGTTTCGTTCTACCCTTAACCAAAATTAAACGGTTTGAAGCTAAAAACGTTCGTAAATAGGTTTTGTTCAATTTACCGGTTTTAAACGGTTTTTATTGCCTACCTCGACTACCTCCAATGCGCAGACGTGCCTTCCGGCCTTTATTCCCATTTGCCCCCTCTAGGCTTGCCACCGGGGTGGTGGATGCCACTAATTAGGTGGCGTTTACCACCCCGGTGGTCGATGGCACTAAATAGGTGGTGTTCACCACCCCGGTGGTCGATGGCACTTAATTAGTTTCATCTGCCCCCTTCACAGTTATTAGTACGGAGGTTTATTCTCATATTGTATAGGACATTACCAATAAATAAAAAATAATAAATTAAACAATATATTTTAGTTTCTCTGTTTCTTTATTGGATAAAATCACAGTTTTATTACACTAACATAAGTGATGGACGTAAGATATTTTCACAAAATTGAATCAGTAAAAAATATTTTAATATCATTTTCAATAGTCACACTTTTTAATCACAGAATCATTTACAATAATCGACTAGTTTTTATACGTAAAACATTATAAGTAAGTGTTTTCATAATAACGTAACACTGAAAACCTAACCAAGATTTTTAAAAAGTGGTTTTCAATTATCTACTAAGATCACAGTTTTAATTGCAATATAATTAATCACAGAATCATTTACAATAATCGACTAGCTTTTATACGTAAAAAATTATAAGTAAGTGTTTTCGTAATAACGTAACACTGCAAATCTAACCAAGATTTTTAAAAAGTGGTTTTCAATTATCTACTAAGATCACAGTTTTAATCACAATATACTTAATTAAAATTAGAATAATCTACCCAATTAGAAATAATAATATGTCACAGTTGTAAGTTAATCTAAGAACAAATTCAAGAAAAGTTATATTTATTTATGTACGCACCATTTCCAAAAAGTGGCCTACTGTTAATTGTCCATCTAATAACGCTAATTGAACGTCCTGAATGAATTCGTCATTGGATATAGAATTTTGACACCGTTTTTTAAATATTTTGTTTCGTATTAAAATTTCTTTAACATTGACTAACGAAGCATCTTCTTCAATTATATTTAAAAAATGCATAATATTTGGATTCTTTTTTCCCATAGCTTTGTTTAGCTTGTTGTGCCAACCTTCCAAAAAATTGTTGGTACGGTGACGTTGGCCATACACTGACAAAATTTCTAACGAATCAGATTTGGTCCACTGTTTTTCCATATAAGACCTGAATTTCAGTAACTGAGGGTCCTCAATATCGTGACGCGTTATATATTTCTATCCATTTAATAGTTCATTGCGAGGCAAAAATGGTAGTACTGCGCTCAGTTCTATTTCACGTCTTTTTATTTTTTCGCATTGTGTCAGTCCAAGCTCTTTTGCTTTTTTCCAAATACTTTTATTATAATGGTAATAACAGCCGGCAATTGTTGTATTTGGAAATAATTTTTTTATTGCTTTAATCGCAGCATTTTCAAAGTCTGTTTTGAAGTTTATTGGTTCCCACTCAGGAATCTGCGTTTTTATTAATTCAAATAGAGTGACGTAGGCTTTATATGTCATTTTATTCATGAGACAATACATCAACGGCACGATGTTAGTAGCGTCTCTATCGCTCCCCAAATCTCCATGAATTACATACAACTGTTTAAAACATGATGGGCAACTTTTAAATGTACCATCACTAAAGAAATCCTTGACCTTTTTAATTAACTCTCTGGATTTTTTGGAGCAGAATATAATTATACGGACACCTTCATGTTTGTAGTCGGCCAACAAGAATTCTTCGTATCTATCTGGGACTTCGACATCTTTAGCTTCATAACAGGATATTTTTGTCAATTTTGCTGTCTTATTTCGATACCTATATAATGATGATTTGATGTTATTGAATTGAGGAAATTTCATAATATTACTCACGTCGGAATTACTCATCTTTGCTATTGCCTTGTTGTAAGTAGATGGCACGGCGGGAAAGGTTGGTTCTGTTATCTTCTCTTTTATTCTTTGCATTAATATTGCACTTTCATTTTTTGCGAAATCTGGTGTACAGTCGTGGTGCTTCTCACCGACAATATTTTCTCCCTTTAAAAAGAAAAACACATATGTGAATATTCTTTAGTACACTAACTTTCTACACATTATTTATTAGGTATTACGTATTATTGTGTTCGTTTCACCAACGATACACGGTTGCCTTAGGATCACCGCAGACAGACTGCATTAATCCTCGCGCAGCTTTTTAAGGCACTCAAAAGTCAACTTTAAAATTATTAAAATTAAGTGAATTTAAGCTTGAACCTAACAAAATAATATTGTTTTCTCATGTTTTGTCAGGTTGGTTTTAAATTATATTATACGTCTATCTTTAGAGTGGTACAATATACAATGTGGTGGTAGATTGACATGTCAATCCTTTACATTTATTTACAAGCTTTTATTGGAAATTTTGCAGGCATATGTATATGTCGTGACAATGCAATAAAATCTAGCTATATAAAAAACTTTTTATAAAAAACTTATTCTTATTGAACTTAGTTATCGTATCTAACTTCGGCAACGATAATGTTACTTTGCCTACGGCCCCTGGCACTAAAACTAGATTAACAAACTTATTAAGAGCCTGTTTCACAACATCTGAACAGTTACTAACTGTTGAATAAATTTAAAAATGAAACAGAATTTGTTTGAAATTATCTGCTAAATAATTATATGGGAACTTATTCGGATGTGGTGACACAGACAGTAAGTGTACTAAAAAACTACTTACCTTAATTCTTAAAACACCGCGACACTTATTTTTTCTTCTGCCTGAGCACTCCCATATCACGAGACCAGTGGTTTTGTATTGTTTTTTAATAATATATTGATGTCCCGCACGTAACAGCACTTTACCATTATTTTTATTAATATAAAAAATCGTATTAAGCTCTGGGGAACTTCCACTAGCTTGTGGTTCTGCCATATTAGTGTATAAATAATGTTTGAATTTGCACCAAGCAGTTTCGGATTATCTATTGCAAATTGTACAAGTAAGGAACCCGGAAGGTAAACAAATAAACGCACACATTAAAATTAAACACAAACAGGCGAACGGAGTGACAAGTAATGTAATGTGTAACTATACTGCGTTCTCCCTCGTACAAAGGGGGTCTCACTCGCACATAGGGGTGGAGTCGTACAACATTGCATTGTTCCTGTGTCTTCATATCGTCTTCTGTTGTAAATGTGAGCGAAAACTATGGAAAAATACTGCAATGCACAAAATAGGTACTTCGGTATTACGCTCTTGACGATAATAGTAGAGCGCATGACAAAACAAAAATATTTATTATGATTTTGTACATCAATTTTTAACAAAATTTTGTTATAGACTTAAACTTATTTTTCTTTCTACATTGGTGTTATGTCTTACCAACTGTTTATAAAAGAAGTACCTAAGCCTATGCAAAATAATTAATAATTGCGAGTCATTATAACAACGTTTATTGTATTTCTGAACTAGATTAGTAATTAGATAACAATTCAATAACATCAAATCTTTATTATATAGTCATCGAAATAAGACAGCAAAGTTGACAAAAATATCCTGTTATGAATCTGAAGAGGTCGAAGTTCCAGTGTACGGCCAACGCCACCGTACCAACAATTTTTTGGAAGGTTGGCACAACAAGCTAAACAAATCTATGGGAAAAAAATCCAAATATTATGCATTTTTTTAATAAAATTGAAGAAGACGCTTCGTTAGTCAATGTTAAAGAAATTTTAATACGAAACAAAATATTTAAAAAACGGTGTCAAAATAGTAAATTATTCCGTGATTAAAACTTGTGACTATAGCTATTGAAAATGATATTAAAATATTTTTTACTGATTCAATTTTGTGAAAATATCTTACGTCCATCACTTATGTTAGTGTAATAAAACTGTGATTTTATCCAATAAAGAAACAGAGAAACTAAAATATATTGTTTAATTTATTATTTTTTATTTATTGGTAATGTCCTATACAATATGAGAATAAACCTCCGTACTAATAACTGTGAAGGGGGCAGATGAAACTAATTAAGTGCCATCGACCACCGGGGTGGTGAACACCACCTATTTAGTGCCATCGACCACCGGGGTGGTAAACGCCACCTAATTAGTGGCATCCACCACCCCGGTGGCAAGCCTAGAGGGGGCAAATGGGAATAAAGGCCTTCCGGAAGCGGACGCCGCGCGTCACTCGGCTCTTGCGGATTAAACCGGTTAATAAGGGTTCTTAATAACGTTCTTTTAACGTTTCGACTCCGAACGAAATAAAAGATAAAACCGATTAATAACGTTTAATAACCGGTTATTTTCAAACCGGTTCCAAGCCCTGTAGCCAACACGATTTTTCTAATAACTCACAACAGAAAAATTCTCAGTTTTTTCGTTAATTACCTTAACATCTTACACCAGAATATAGCCGGTTTAATGAATAAATGCGATACACTGACTGTAAAATTAGCAGAATTAATGGACAAGGGAACTGTAATAGATGTTCTTTGTGTTACAGAACATTTTATTCAAACGGGCTATGAAAATTTATTGCAAATTCCGAATTTTTGTCCAGCTACATTCTTTTCTAGAAATACAAAGAGAGGAGGAACAGGTATTTTCGTAAGAGTAGGACTTCAGTTTACAGAAATATCGGATATAGCAAAACAGTCAGTTTCAGGCATCTTTGAATGCTGCGCTGTGGAAATAACAGCATATAAAATTATTATTATTTGTATTTATAGAATCCCAAAATATAATTACGAAGTTTTTTATGACAAACTAGATTATATTTTAAATAAAATCAGTCGATCTTCGAATAAGAAAATTGTCTTGTGCGGGGATTTTAATATTGACGTTTTGAAAAAGAACAAAACCACATTAGAACTAGAATGTTTTCTTATGAAGTACAATTTAAAATTAGCCCTTAGTACTCCCACTAGGTTAAAAAGTCAAACCTGTATTGATAATTTAGCCCACAACTATCGGAAAGAATGTAAAGCTACAGTTGAAGATCTGATCCTTTCGGATCATACATCGCAAATACTTACAGTACCAATACACAAAACTTGCAAATTAAAATATTGGAAAACAAAAAAACAGGACATATGTATTGAAAATTTAATTACTTTTAAAAAACATCTCAGCTCTCTGTCTTATATGCGAGTATATGAAGCTAAGGACGCGAACGAAGCTTATGACAATTTTATGGATGACTTTATGCTTATATATAAATTATGTTTTCCGGAGAAAATTATAACAATTAAAACGAGCAAGAAAACAAAATGGTTATCGCGTGGAATAAAGACATGTAGTAAGAAGCAAAGGCAGTTACTTTGGGCATATCGATTAAATTCAAATTCTAAAAATAAACTAGCCCATTACACAAAACGTTATAGGAAAATTATCAAGTTAACACAGAAAGCACAAAATAATCATCTCATACATACCGCTCAAAATAAATCAAAAGCTACATGGAAGATTATAAATAAATCCAAATTCTGTCTGCCACCCGAGCCTATAATGTGTGTGAAAAGAGACAAATTGACATTTACAAACGCTTTGGACATCGCAAACGAATTTAACAATTATTTTATTGACACAATTGAGAAAAATGTTAAAGTTGACATCACATTAAATACTACTATTGACACTCAAATATTGAATTCACTATTTATGCAACCTGTGACAATTGATGATGTAATACAAATAATTTGCAATCTTAAAAATACAAATACTGTAGGATATGATGGAGTTTCCACAAAAGTATTAAAATTTACCAAAGAAGTGGTAGCAGCTCCATTAGTTCATATTATTAATTTAAGCATAGCTGATGGCATCTTCCCAAACAAACTTAAAAAAGTAATAATAAAACCTCTGTATAAAAAAGATGACAAAACAAATCTAAAAAACTATAGACCTATAGCAAAAATTCCAATCATCTCAAAAATTTTCGAGAAAGTAGTCTATAACTCTCTATATGCCTATTTCGAAAAGTATAAATTATTTTGCATAGAACAAAAGGGTTTTCGTAAAAACACTACGATTAATATGGCACTTTTCGACTTGCTAGCTAACATCATGCCGTCAGTAGACATAAGAAATCCAGTCTGTGCAATTTATACAGACATGACTAAAGCTTTTGACTACGTAGATCATAAGATTTTATTGTGCAAATTAAATAGTTATGGTGTAAGAGGAAATATCTTAAAGTTGATAAAATCTTATCTGAGCAATAGGCTACAATATACGGAAATTTCTAGGATATGTCCTAAAACTAAATTAGAGACCTTTTATGTATCAAAACAAAGAAATGTAAAGTATGGCGTCCCACAAGGTAGTGTACTGGGTCCTCTACTTTTTTTAATATACATTAACGATCTCCCGAAAGCAACGACTAACAAAATGGTTCTTTTTGCAGATGACAGTACGGCAGTAATAAAATTTACAAATCTAATTAACTATAGGAATGACATTAATACTTGCTTAAGTGACATTATAAATTGGTTAGATAATAATAATTTGGTTATATTGGTTATATTATATTATATTAGATAATAATAATAATATATTGGTTGACATGCATCCGCCTAGTGCAGACGCAATGACCTCGTTCTGGAACAATATATGGTCAGTGCCTGTCAACCATTATGAGGGTGACTGGATGCGTGTTGTCGAACGCGCGTGCGAAGTAGTGGAGCCAATGCCTTCGATAAAAATCGATCAAAATGATGTTTCTTTTGCAGTTAGTCTGGCCCCAAATTGGAAAAGTCCGGGGCCAGATGGATTGCACAATTTTTATTTGAAATGGTTTCACTGTTCGCACGGGCTTTTGGCAGCGCAATTTCAAGACGCCCTCGAGTTGGGGGAGGTCCCAGAATTCATGACTACTGGTGTCACTCATCTTCTTCATAAGTCTGGCAGTACCACGGACCCGCGAAACTATAGACCCATAACTTGTCTACCGACAATATATAAGTTACTTACATCCATTCTGAAGTTCAAAATTAACTCTCATATCGAAAGAAATAACATTATGGCTTCGTCTCAGAATGGATGTAAGGCGCGAGCCCGTGGTACCAAAGAACTTCTCCTCATTGATATGGCCATTTGCCATCAGGTTCGACGAAATAAAAAGAGCATCTCCATGGCCTGGATTGACTACAAGAAGGCTTACGATTCGGTGCCACATGCTTGGCTAAGAAGGGTTCTAGAACTTTATAAAGTACATGCAGATGTTTGTGCCCTTCTTAGTTCCTGTATGGGGCGCTGGACCACAGTTCTTCGTCAACCAGGAACTGGAAGTTCTGGTATTTCGTCGAACGTGATCAGGATAAATCGTGGTATCTTCCAAGGCGACAGTTTGAGCCCTTTGTGGTTTTGTCTTGCGTTGAATCCTTTAAGTACTTTACTAAGGGATTCAAAGCTAGGCTATCGTCTTCACAGAGGGGCTGAGCCTATATCTCATCTCCTGTACATGGATGACCTCAAAGTTTACGCACCAAAAACTTCACAGCTTGTGGACTTGCTAAAGATTACTGAATCGTTTAGCAGGTCCATAGGGATGGAGTTTGGTGTGGACAAGTGTGCGGTTGTCCATGTACAGTCAGGAAATGTGGTAAATTCAGACAATTTATCACTTTCCGAGGGTATTACTCTCAGATCCCTCTCTGAACTCGAAACCTACAAATATCTGGGAATGCCACAAGCCCTAGGTATCGACGACAAGGTGGTAAAACAGTCGTTGAGGGAACGGTTTTTGGCACGCCTTTTAAAAGTACTTAATAGTCTTTTATCTGGCGGCAACAAGGTCCGCGCCTTCAACGGCTGGGTTATGCCATTGTTGACCTATTCTTTTGGCATTCTTAGATGGACTCAAACTGAATTAGATGCATTGGACAGAAAAGTGAGGTCTTTGTTAACTGCACATCGGATGCATCACCCACGGTCTTCTGTGATGAGATTGTACATCCCTCGAAGATGCGGAGGGCGGGGATTCCTCAATGCCAAGAATCTGCATAATCGGGAGGTGTACAATCTCAGAGAGTACTTTCTCCATTCAGGCGTGGGTATGCATCAAGATGTAGTGACGGTTGACAAGGGTCTCACACCGCTATCCTTGGCAAACGGGAACTGGAAAAAACCCTTGGTGTTGAGTACTTCGGATCGCAGGGACGTATGGAAGGGTAAGGAGTTACATGGAAGGTTTTTTCGGGCTCTTACGGGGCCTGATATAGACCCGATTGCCTCCGTGGCCTGGCTACGTTTCGGTAACCTTTTTGGGGAAACCGAAGGTTTTGTCTTTGCAATTATGGATGAAGTTATCAAGACGAGAAACTACCAGAGACATATAATCAAAGACGGTACCGTGGATATTTGCCGTGCTTGTCACCTTCCCGGTGAGTCAATAAGACATATTGTCTCTGGTTGTTCTCGTCTTGCTAACGGCGAGTACTTGCATAGACATAACCTCGTAGCCAGGATCATCCACCAACAACTTGCCCTTAAATATGCCCTTGTGGAAACCGAGGTACCGTATTATCAATACCAACCGGAACCAGTTCTCGACAATGGTCAGATCACGCTCTACTGGGATAGATCAATTATTACTGATAGGTTTATTCCTGCTAATAAACCTGATATAGTGATAATTGATCGATCGATGCGTCGTGCAATAATTGTTGATGTCACTATTCCCCATGATGAGAACCTCATTAAAGCTGAGAAAGAGAAAATGATAAAATATCTTGACCTCGCTCATGAGGTTACCAGCATGTGGAATATGGACACCGCAATTATTGTACCGATAGTCGTGTCAGTCAATGGTCTAATAGCGAAAAGTTTTGACCAACATATACAAAAGCTATCGCTCAGCAGCTGGCTCAGGAATCAGATTCAAAAGGCAGTTGTTTTGGATACGGCACGCATTGTGAGGAGGTTCCTCACTCTGGAACCCTAACCATCGTTAGCTTGGGTTTCAATACCTAGTGACGGTGGAGCACTATTTTTATACATATTTTTATTAAAAAAATGTTTTTATTATGAAATTTCTTTTTTTAAAAAAATATGTAAAAAAATATGTAAAATAAAGAATGCTGAGAATAAAAATTTGGTTATAAACCTGAGCAAAACAAAAGTGATGCATTTCTATCAAAGGCAAGGAAACCCTAACGTTAGCATTTCTTATAAAAACTCTGATATTGAAGAGGCGAATACGGCTAAGTTCTTAGGTATCACTATAGATAGCCAACTCACCTGGAAGCCGTATGTTAAAGAACTGTGCAAGAAACTCAGCAAATCCGCATATGCTCTTTTTCAACTTTCAAAGTACGTTAACAGTCAGGCACTTTTAACTGCATACCATGGATTGGTTGCTTCTGTTTTGCGTTATGGCATTATTTTCTGGGGACAGTCTACTGATGTGGGACTGGTGTTTAAATTGCAAAAGCGATGCATCAGGTCAATGTGTGGCCTTAAGACTACGGATAGCTGTTTTCCCCATTTTCAGTCATTAAAAATTTTAACTTTACCTTGTTTATATATATTGGAAACAGCTTTATTTGTGAAATGTAACCCACATTTATTTAAAAAAATATCAGAGGTCAAAAGAAATCCAATACGGACTCAATACGTTAATCAACTATGTCAAGTAAAATGTAAAACCGCACTAATGCGAAAAAGTTTTTTTGGTGTTGCCCCACGCATATATAATAAAGTTCCAAATGTTATAAAAAATTTGACAATAATAAAATTTACAAAAGCGCTAAATGACATTTTAATTGTGAAAACTTATTATACCATTGACGATTTTCTTAATGATAATTCACTTTTTTGATTGACATACTATAGTTATTTTGACCCTGTTTTGATTTATCTTTTATTATATTTCTATTTCGAATTATTAAAATTCTTAGTTACTAATGTGACCATGTTTGACATCTTTTTAACACAAATATATAATTTTCTTTGTAATTCCAAAATTCTGTAGCTTATTTTTTTTTTTATATTTAAATTGTTAACATTTGCATGCCTATGTGACGGTAAAATATGGAGAACTATTTGTAAAGAAAAATTAATCACCTATGTACTATACCCATGTTTGCAAAGAAATAAATACTTTGAATACTTTGAATATTAAGGAAAAACTTAGTTAAAAGTTGTGGGAAGAGTATTCCAACTATTACACCATAAAAACCCGTTTGTACTTTAGTAAATATCACTTTGATGTAAGTACCTATGTGCATTAGCCATCTAAAATATCTTTCACAATAACTTCCATGAAAAAGTATATTTTTATAATAAAAAGATCGTATTTGGAGGTTATAAACGAAACAAATAGTGACGTCTAGTTGACACTGTTGACAGTCGACGGCTGTCACTGTCTATGGCTGCTATTTCGTTGTGTTCAAGAACAGATAAAAAAAACTGAAAACTTTAAATTGAATTTAAAAAAAATATTTTTTAAATTAGTTTTATAAACTAAAACTAACACTGTTCGGCTGCTTTTTGCACAAGCTACCTCAATAATATATTTTTAGATTTTTTCTCCTAAAGAGTGTAATACCATACCCTATTGTTGAAATATCACTTGCTCCAGTGCTTCGGTAGACACATAAAGCCATCGATCCTGCTTGTGATTTCCACCCGGTCGTGTCGGCTTGTCGTGCCACCGCACTATGAGAGTGAGAAAAAAAGGAGTGCATCTGTATTTACAATACATCACGCACATAATTGCAAACTATAAGGGCGTGCGCTGCGTTAAGCGGGCGTCCGTCGCGGGTGTCCGCGTGGCGTGCTGTTTCATGTAATCTCATAGAAACAGCGCTGCGTGCAGCGGGTCGCCCGTCGAGCGACGGGTCCGCGTGACGGAGCACGCGAGCGGGGATGTTTCTAGGAAACAGTACACTCGCGTGATCAAAATTGTACTGGGGCGCGGCGCTGAGAGAGGCAGGAGACCGTCGCGGGCGTCCGCGACGGGTATTTGTCCGCGACGGAGCACGGCGCGGGCGTCCGCGACGGGTTGAATTTGTCCGCGACGGAGCACGGCTCGGGTTACCGCAACGGACGCCCGCTTAACGCAGCGCACACCCTAATATCTTATGTGCAAATGTTCAATCCACATTTAGGTTGGGCACCGTGACTAAAATCATTCAGAACTTCAGGAGGTCTAAATTGAGGACCGTGGGTTTTTCGAAAAAGACATCGTGAACCCGGACACAAAGAGCTAAGTAGGAACATGGATGGCGATGGGTTTTAGTCAGTACAAGTCTGACACTCCCATCCGCTCCGCCCAGAGCGGGACGAGTCTTAATGATTACCCACACTAAAAAAGAGGCCTACATTAATTCAATACTTCCCAGAAAGACCTTCTCAGAAGTACTTCTCAGAAGAGATAGAATCGTAGAATATGGTGTCAAAGAATAATGACATGACAGGCTATCCTGCTTTTGTTTTAAACCATTTGACAATGATTTTCTGACGAATAGCACGCAAAATTTCTTTGAAAGAATACTTTATATATTTGATCCTTTGATAATAATTTATTTGAATTAGAATAGGTAGTAAAAATGGATAACCTTGATGAAATATTCAGAGAACTTGAAAAGGCGGGAAGAAACGATGTCAATAATCTGATAAAATGGATGGAAGATTGTAAATATATTCCTTTTTTCTTTGTAATTTATTAATAGTACATTTAGTAAAATATTTAGAGAGAAGCATTATGACCCCAACGCTATTTTTTTAGTGAATAGTTACCACATCACTTAGGACAGAATCATATCGGTCGGCATGAACGCCAGCTCAATGCACAAATACTTACTTATTGTAGGTACTCCTGACTGGTCTCATGGTTAGTGAGCTGACTGCTAAGCCGGAGGTTGTGGTGACTCACCCAGGGCACATTTTTGTATGTGCAGCTTGATTATTTATTATATCTGGGTATAATTGAATGTATAATGTACTAGCGCATCCTCTACCCGCGACGTCGTCTGCGTGAAGGCTCCAGCTCCGCCCACGTAGGTGATAGCGTGATAATATGTAGCCTGTTTTGACCCGATCTCTTAGTAATATCCCTGCAAAAATTGAACTAAATCCATGCAGTACTTTTTGAGTTTATCCCGGACATACATACAGACAAACAAACAGACAAAAATTCTAAAAACTATATTTTTGGTTTCGGTATCGATTGTAGATCACGCCCCAAGTATTATTTTAAAAAAAATATTCAATGTACAGTTTTAACTTTGCTACGATTTCATTATTTGTAAAATAATATAAATATTATTGTCTGGTTACGTTGTACGTGCTGCCTACAAAAAACTAAAACTAAACTAGTTTTTAGTTTTGAAATCAGATGGTCGAGTGTGAGTTGTGCCAAGCTATTTACATATTATTATCCGGTTTCGACCGTGAGCCCGAGCGCAAGCAAGGTCACGTACCTCGGCGACAATAATGGCTAACGTATCTAAAAGACTTAAGTGTGCTAGTTGTAATATTGTGATAAGTGAGGTGTTGGCTTTTATCCAAAATAAACAGGATGTAATGGACGAGCAAAGCCTTGTGCAAATATGTGAGAGTGCATTTAGTGCGCTGGAAATTAAATTAGCAAAGTCGTTACTCTTTGAATCATTGAGTAAGCGACCGACTGAGCGAAAGCGACAGGGAAGATCCTTACGAGACTTGGAAGACATCATCTGTTTATTTAAGGAGACAGATCCTGAAGTGATTCCGATTTTTGTGGCTAGAAGATTAGAAAAATTGCCGCCTGTAACCTTCGATCATATCGATGTTACGGTTTTACTTAAAAAGATAGTTCTACTCGAAAAAAATATCCAGGATTTTCAACATCAGTTTGCTACCAAAAGTGAATTAAATGATCGGATTGAGGAATATTATAAAGCTTCTTCTTTTATAAATCAAGAAAGAAATGTAAACATGAGAAGAGGTGGAGGTAGCTTTAAATTGTTTGACAGTGGGCCGATGGCATTACCGACACTAAGCGGTGATGAATCAGCGGTTGAGCGCAATGTCACTGCGCACTATCCATCTCTTTCCCCCGAGCATCAACCGCCTCTTGCGTCATCGCCGCCGCCGGCTACGGCTAACGAGCCTGAGACGAGTGTGAATGAGACGACATATAAATGCGACGCTTTGACTGATAAAGACGAGCTGTTGCGTTCCTGCTCTGCGCCGCTTTCATCCGCACCGATTAATGAAGCAGCTGATCAATGTAAACAAACAACCAATCAAAAAACCGTTACAAATGAGAATCGTCCCTTGTTTTCAGAGGTTATTCAGAGGGACGGTAAATTGAATACGTCAAATACTGAGAAATGGACCGTGGTACAGAATCGGAGACATAAAAATTTGTTTTTAAGTCAAAGAGGTAGTGCGGTAATTGATTCAGAAGATAAAAATATGCAGTTTAGAGCGGCGGATACGAAAGTGCCGCTATTTATATCGAATGTACATAAGGCGGTGTCAGAGCAGGCTATTGTAAACTATGTCTATGGGAAGACTGGAGAGCGAGTTACATTAGTCAAAATCAAAATGAAACAAGAAAAAGACTATAATGCTTACAAGCTGTTTGTAACAAAACATAAAATTGATTCTTTTTTAGATGACAAGTTGTGGCCGTCTGGAGTATCATTTAGGCGGTTTGTGCACTATCATATGAGGCAAAGCGATGATAAAAATATAGCTATCAAAAATGGACAGTCTTAGTAAGATCGTAAGCTTTAATTGTAAATCACTGAAAAGGTCCATTGAAGGTGTAAGGGAAATATGTCGGTTGGCGGACGTGGTAGCCCTCCAAGAGACTTGGTTACTGCCACACGATTTGCCGTTACTTAGCATGGTTGACGACAGCTTCGGGTGCACCGGGACGTCGGCTGTGGACACATCAGCGGGCCTTTTGTCCGGAAGGCCATATGGTGGCGTCGCGTTATTGTGGCGTAAAAGTGCGTTTGAGACAGTGTTGCCGATTGAGTGTAATAATGTGCGAGTGTGCGCGGTCAACATAACCGTAAGTACTAGATCTGTAGTGGTTATCAGTGTCTACATGCCCACTAACTCAAATGACAATCTCCCGGAGTTTACAGCCTGTCTAGGGACTATTCGTTCAGTAATAGAGGTAGAAGAGAATAAAGGTGTTGAGGCTTTTTATATTATAGGAGACTTTAATGCACATCCAAGTGAATTGTTTTACAATGAAATGATGAATTTTTGTTCGGATCAAAGATGGATCTGTGTAGATATGAATATGTGTAACAGAAATACTTACACCTTTACCAGTGAATCACATGGCTGCAATAGATGGTTGGACCACTGCATCGTAATTGAATCTGCGCAGCGATCAGTCGTTAGTGTATCAGTGCTGTATGACGTGTATTGGTCTGACCACTTTCCGATTGTGATTGAATGTGATTTACATAAAATTAGACCTAAAATTCAAAGTAATGTACTACATATTGATAATTGTGTTAATCGTGTTATGTGGGGCGAGAGGACGTCGGAGCAGATTAGCGAATACCGCGGCCTCTGTCACTCGCAACTTAAGCTTATAGGTATACCTCAGGAGCTGAATGACTGTTGTGATAAATTCTGTGGTCACAGAGAACATTGCTCAGTTCTTGATGAAATGTATCGAAATATTATTGATGTGCTCGCACGGTCCGCCGCGCAGACTTATAAGATCAAGTGTCGAAGGAAGGGGGGCTATGTCACTGGGTGGAACAAATATGTCGCTGATGCTCACCGTAGGGCGCGGCTTCAGTTTCAGGCTTGGACATTGGCTGGTCGACCGACTAGTGGCCGTGTATTTTCTGAAATGACGGAGGCGAGGAAACATTTTAAGGCCAAGCTCAAATGGTGTCAAAATAGGCAGGATCAGCTTAAAATGGACCTACTCGCGACGAATCATACTGCTAAAAACTTTAAGCTTTTTTGGAAAAACACTAATAAAATGAATGTTAGGCCGAGTCTTCCGGTGAGTGTCGGTGGTATCACTGACCACAAGAATATTGCGGATGCTTTTAGGGACCACTTCTCTGTAAAGTCACCCTTGAATCCGGCGTCTGGTGAGGTGGACGGTGCTGAGGCTATCGTGACAGAACGGAACGCAAAAATACCAGCTAAGACAGTGGCCACAATTATCTCTAGAATGCAGCGCGGAAAGTCACCGGGTCACGATGGCCTCAGTATCGAACACTTTAAACATGCAGGAGTCCATCTGCCTAGAGTCTTGTCACTGTTTTTCACTCTGTGCTTAGGTCACTCTTATCTGCCGGAACCGCTCATGCGGACGATAGTTGTGCCTGTAGTTAAAAACAAAACGGGTGATACATCCGACATGAACAACTATCGACCCATCTCGCTCGCTACCACCACTGCTAAGGTGCTAGACGGTGTGTTGAATGGATGCCTCACAGATTGCGTAGACGTGCATGATGCCCAGTTCGGGTTCAAGGCGGGAGTGTCTACAGAGAGTGCCATCCTTAGTCTGAAACACACCGTTAAGTACTATACAGCGAGGAGGACGCCGGTGTACGCGTGTTTCCTTGATTTATCGAAAGCTTTCGATCTTGTCTCATACGACGTGCTGTGGGGCAAGTTGAGGGACACGGGTGTGCCGGCGGAGTATACAGCTCTTCTCAGGTACTGGTATGCTCACCAGACAAACCGGGTGAAGTGGGTCGGTACTCTGTCGGATGAGTACAGAGTGGAATGTGGTGTGAGACAGGGGGGATTGAGCTCGCCTCTGTTATTTAATATATATATCAATCAGCTTATCGAACGACTGAGCAGCACACATGTCGGCTGCCACATAGACGGTACGTGTGTCAATAACATAAGTTATGCGGACGACATGGTGTTGCTCAGTCCGTCGATAGGCGGACTGAGGGAGCTGCTATCGATCTGCGAGACGTATGCGGAGGTGCATGGCCTTAAATACAACTCTAAGAAGAGTGAGGTCTTAGTGTTTAAAGCACCTAAACAACAGCCACGTCGTGTACCTCCGGTATATCTCAATGGCATAGTACTCAATGTGGTTGATAGTTTTAAGTACCTGGGTCATGTTGTCACTAGTAACCTATGTGATGATGGTGACATAGAGCGTGAGCGTAGGGCGTTGGCGGTGCGGGGCAATATGCTTGCCCGTAGGTTCGCTCTGTTACGGGAGTCCTTAAGGATGTCTTTTTAAAAAAAAAGACTATTTTAATTTAAACTAATTATATTGATTAAAATAATGAATAGGACCGAATTTGACAACCGTTCCGTTTGGAGAATGAGTACAGACTGAGGGGTCTGGAACCCCGTATTACACACTAAGATGTATTCTAAATAAAATAATGATGACAATGCATTTCATGTGGTCTCAGCATAAACCTATACATATCAGGGATGTAACACCTCCCCCTTTAAGACGAGACTTTGGGGTTGGTTCAAAGTCTTGGTTAAATTGTAATTCTAAGTGGAGCGACATTACTTGTATTAGGCGTATTTTCTAAATCTGGTTGTATATCAATCATTTCTAACACAGGTTCAGGCTGAGATGAGGTTTTACAATTGGTTATTCTATTTCTACGGAAACGGCGATATTGTTGACAAATTTTCTTATAAACTAGGTAATTAAGAAATACAAGTATAAAGATTACAATTGCCAGTGTTGTAATAGAATAGTGTGTCCCATATGTTACAATATGTGGAGTTGGCGGGTGCACTATAGGTTCAAGGTTATTTAAAATAGATTTTATCTTATTATTATAATCAGTATGTAAATCATCTAGGTCTATGTTATTTAGTTTCACAGGGAGTACATTACTGGCATTTTCATACACTGTATTTATAGCACAACAAGAGTCATTAATTAGGTTAAAATCTGGAAAATGTCTGATTGGCGAGGTTAGATTAAAAGTGTTATGTTTAGCTATAAGCGTGGTGGATTTACAATAAACAATGCAATGTTTGGGGATAGTAAGTATCCCTGTACCTGAGACAGTAGTTTCTTGTAATCTGTTATTTAAACAATCTATAGATATTTTGTTAGGTCTTGATTGTACAAAGATCCACCTATTATTGACTAAGGGTTTCCAGATATTTACCTCTCCAATGAGGACTTTTGTATGACATTGAGTGGGTTTCACATTGATTACTTTTGCAAGGAGTTCGCTTTCACATGTAGATTTTGCATCGGTAGAGTATACATTTTCAATATCGCAAATATAATTTCCGGGAGACACTACTTTACAGATTTCTAAACTATTGAAGACACAGTAGAAGGATTTGTCTTTGGTCATTGCTATGTATTTATTATCAGGTAAGATTAGACTAAAAGTATTTGGGTTTGAAGTATTGTGTGGCGTTGGTAATGCGATGTTATGAAATAACACGTATTCCTGAGTTTTAACCATTGGCACTTGCATTACAAATATTACCTTATTATTAGTATAAAAACAAACTAGCTTAGAAATACTTAAAATAATATGAATGGACTTAATATCTAAAGATACAGGCAGCTCAAGGTCACTGGGTAGGTATCTATAGTTATCGGCAAGCTCTTTGTGGAGTTGCGCGGGGGTTGCTATTGCAGGGTGTAAGATGTTTTGACTGCTGAATAGAATAGCGTTAATGATGTCTTCTAATTGAAAAGATAGAGTAAGTATTGATGTCTCAAGTGCATTAATAACTTCATTGACATTTGCTTGTATTTGTAAACTATTTGTGATTTTACTAATGTTTTTAATATTTACGGAAAGCTTGTCAATAGCTTCCGTGGTATATATCTCGTTTTCTTTTATTTTATTTAAAGTGGCATTGTATTGGCTTAATACGGAGGTGGTTACCAATACATTTTCTTTTACTAATGAAGCTAATTTCTTTTCATTTAGTTGTAAGGTCTTAATGGCTTCGTCGTATTGTAAGCCATCGTCTTCGTCTAGGGTGCCAAATATCTTTTTCAAAATTGTTCCTCCACCACCGATCCAGGCGGAACGCTTGCTTCTATTATCAATTAGATGTGAGATTGTTGTCAATTCTCTACTCATATCTTGGAAACGGACTGTTAATGGTTTAAGGTTATTGTGACAAGTCGGAATAATTTCTATAATTCTGGTTTGTTTACATAATTCTTTAGTGACCGAAAGAGCTGATTCAATATTATCTATATGCGGTTTGAAGTGAGATACATCTACAGGCATCACTATGTTAAGCTCAATATTATTTATTCTTAGTTTTCCTAAATAATCGAAGTAGAGTCCGGAACTAGAGTTGATTGGCTCGATGAAACTCTGGTTAGGTTGGCCTTGAGCCGAACTGTAAAAATAACCTAAGGTAAGTCTAACGTAAGTTTAGGATAATTACAAGGTAAGTCTAATTTATGTCTAAATAATATATTTATATGTTTTTTTTTTATTACAGGGTTACTTCTGCCAGTTTTACTTGGTCGTAATGGTGGGTGACATGACGTCGATTAATAAGTAAGGTAAGTGTGTTGTTACCATTAATCTTAACCACCTTGTAGGGCCCTTTCCATAGTGGTGAAAGTGCCTTGCGCATTCGCAGATGATTTTTTAGGTACACATAATCACCAACTTTGTATTTCGCAGGGCGAGTGCGAGTGTCATAATAGGTTTTAGATGACTCCTTGGATTTTCTTATGGAGTCGAGAGCTTTATCTCTGCAATATTTCAGCCTATTCTGAAGCATACGGACATAGTCAGGGTAAGTAGCACCTGGGGCTTCGTCATAAATTGAATTTGGGATTATGGGTTTACTTCCGAACATTAGTTCGTATGGTGTGAAATTGGTTGTTGAGTGGATGGACGTGTTATAGGTAAGCATGGCTGTATACACGTATCGGGGCCAGTTGGACTGTTCTTCATCTACGAAGGATCTGAGGTACTCTTTGAGGGTAGAGTGACTACGCTCAAGGGCGCCTTGCGTCTGCGGATGATACGGGGAAGACCAAAGATTCTTTATTTTAAGGAATTCGCAAGTTTTACGAAATAGATCAGATGTAAAATTGGTTCCCTGATCTGTTAGGATCATTTTTGGGATCCCAAAGATAGATATGTAGTGAAGAAGACATTCGCTAGTCTCTTCTGCAGTAGTGCTTCGAATCGGATAAGCAGAAGAGAATTTCGTTAGATCATCTTGGATGGTCAGTATATATCTTAGTTTAGCAGGACCTGCTTCAGGTAGTGGACCGACTACATCTAGGGATATGCGTTGAAAGGGTTGAGTCGATGTACTCGTTATTTGCATGGGAGCCCGGTTTACTTGTCTGAGGGCTTTGTTAGTCTGACATTGTACGCATTTCTTGACGAAACTCTCAATGTCAGTCCGCATGTTTTTCCAATAAAAGGTTTCTTGAATGCGCTTTAGCATTCTATTACTACCTAAATGTCCAGCGATAGGTATGTCATGATTTTCCTTAAGTATCTTGGGAATTTCAGACAAGGATGGATATATGATTGACCCTTTGTATATGTGTATATTTATGTTACTGTTATTGAACAAATAGAGAAGCATATTGTATATCTTAATATATTGATAAGTATCAAATGGGTTTTTAAAATCTGTTATAGAGATATCGGGGTTTGAATTTAGATCTAATTTGATAATTAGTTCGTTTCTGATTGTTTTAAGGCTCTCGTAAATATCGGGATAATCGGATTTGTCAAAGTGATGAACTTTGAAAAAGAGGAGATAATATACTCTGTCTTTATTTTCGAATGAAATGAATGAGTTCAAAGATCTTTCCTTGCCGATAATCTCCGAACTGTTGGGCATGTTATCTATAATATTTTGAACATATGGATTTGACTCATCAAGGTCTATAGAGGTAGGTAGAATAATTATTTTATATCTAGATTTAGTTATATCTTCGTTATGTTCTTGGATTACAGTGTTGAAGCTCGTTTTATCTTTGCGGGCTATTGTCTTTAGGAACGCGGGATAATTATCGTCGGATAAATCAAGTAGATTATCAACAATTCCAGGGTTATTATCTGGTTGTTGTGGGGTCGCAGTTGGAGCGTATGGAGTCGGCGAGCATCCAGGGATAGCAGGTAAGTCATTATTAGTATCTTCTTTCAGGACTTCAGAAGATTCAGGGATAGGTTCTATTTCAGGTAATGGAAGAATATCGTCGTCGTTCAGGGCGAGAGGATCTGACACAGGTGAGTTCAGCGTTTCAGGGTTGAACGAGGGAGGAGATATTAGCAAATCCATGAGGTCTTTGTCAATTTCAGGTTCGGGGTTAGAGATAGGTTCCGGTTGGACTGGATTTACCGGAAATCGAGAGAGGGCGTCAGCATTGGAATTGATTTTACCCTTTTTATACTTTATGTCGTATTCAAACTCTTCTAGTTTGAGTCGCCAACGGATTAGTCTCGAACCAGGGTCTTTACAGTTAAAAAGCCACTGTAAGGGCTTATGATCAGTCACGATTGAGAAACGGTTGCCATATAGGTAAGGGCGGAATACTTTAGTGCCGAATAATATGGCAAGACATTCTTTCTCCGTGACGCTATAATTGCATTCAGCCTTGTTCATGGTGCGGGATGCAAAAGCTATGGGTCGGTCTTGGCCTATTTGACCTTGGGATAGAATAGCAGAAATCGCATAATTTGAAGCATCACAGGTAAGAATAAAAGGCTGAGAAAAGTCGGGATAGGCTAGTACAGGGGCGGAAATAAGTTTGTTTTTTAGGCTTTCAAATGATAATTGTTGGGCATTTTCCCATACGAAAGGCACGTCCTTTTTGAGTAAGTTAGTTAGGGGTTTAGCTAGTTTCGAAAAGTCTTGTATGAAACGTCTATAATATGAAACAAGACCTAAGAACGATTTTATATCTTTAGGGGATTTAGGTGTAGGAAAGTCTGTGACGGCTCTGACTTTCTCTGGATTAGGTTGGACACCATTTTGACCAATAATGTGCCCTAGATAAGTGACTTCTTTTCGGAGGAATTCGCATTTTTCGGGCTGGAGCTTTAGATTAAAATTACGAATTCTCTGGAACACTGATTCTAGGTTATGAATATGCGAGGTTAGGTCGTAGGAATAAACCACGATATCATCAAGGTAGACAAAACATCTGGTACCTTGAAGGCCAGTAAGACAGCTGTTCATAAGTTTCTGAAAGGTGGATGGCGCATTTTTCAGCCCAAACGGCATTCTGTTAAATTGAAAGTGTCCTTGCGGGACGGAAAATGCTGTTTTGGAAGCATCTTCTGGAGAAATGCGGATTTGATGGAAGCCGGAAGCAAGGTCTAGGGTGCTAAAATATTTACTTTTCCCTAATTGGTCAAGTATTTCGGATATTTGCGGGATAGGGTAGGTTTCGCCTATAGTTATGTCGTTTAATTTTCGGTAGTCTATTACGATTCGCCATTTACGTTGGCCTTGAGAATCCAGCTTTTTGGGGACTATCCATATGGGCGAACTCCACGGAGAAGATGACGGTTCAATGATGTTATCATCCAGCATTTTACCGATTTGGGTTTCTACTTCCTTTTTATGGCATTCGGGGAATCTGTATGATTTAGTATGTACAGGGGTGTTATCACTTGTTTTAATGTTGTGTTCGAGGGCTGATGTATATGTCAGCTGATCATCGGGAAGGTGAAAAATGTCTGAATAATTAGAGCAGAGTTCTATAAGAGCGGATATTTCCTCCTGATTGAGGTGATCGGTCCTGAGGGATTTGGTTACTTGTTCAGAACGTTTAAGTGTCCCTTGAATTTCTGTATTGACCGGAAAAGATGTGAGACATAGTGGTTCTATGTTTAGTTTCAAATTTGGTTTGACATGCGCATGGCTGTCAGACGTATTAGCTACGGTAAGATTAATTCGATTATTATCTTTAACTTTGACAATACAGTTGGAAATTAATAGGTCTTTGGATAAGTGTTGGTCGGTTATTATTCCTTCTTTAAGGTTAGTTTCTTGAACAGAACATTCGATGACGGATTCGGTACGGGGTGGAATTACATAAAAAGGTTTGGAAAAGTGTAGCTTTAGAGTTTGGTTGCCGATTTTCAACACATCATTGGTGTAGTCGATTTTGCAACCAAATGTGGTAAGGAAATCTGTACCAATAATGCCATCATAAGGTAAGTCGATATTTTTTACGACATGGAATTTAAAAGGAATAGACGTCCTTTTGGATAACTTAAGTTTTAATTGGAAGTGACCTTCAGTGGTCGTAGGCTCATCGCCTGGATCAATACCCTTAAGTTTGATTGGCTCCTTATTGAGCCTAGGATATTTACTGATAACGGAATGTTTCAGTAAACAGATTGCCGAGCCGGAATCGACAAGTAAGGAGAGCGGTATTTCCGCTACAGGAGAGTCCAACAGGACGTGAGGTAACAACCTTTTTGTTGTATCGATATTTATCTCGTGGATTTTAAGGTCATTGGATCGGGACATGCAGTTGGTGTCGGTTTTAGATGATAGCCTCGGACGACACCGGGGCGAGACTTCTAATAGTTTAAAGGGTCATCTTCATCCGGTTCGTTGTTGTTATGGACATCAACGCGTTCGTCAACGTGTTCGTCTACGTGTGTCACGCGATTAGGAGAAGGGTTGTTAGGATTATTGTTATTAGGTTTTTGATTGCGGCGATTGTTATTTGCTATGCGGAGCTCGCAATCTTTGATATCGTGACCCGTTGCTTTGCAATACCTACAGAATATCGACGATCCTGAGGCTCTAGGGGTGTTGTTGTTACCAGGGGTAGACTTCTGAGGTTGTCTGGATTGTGAAGAGAAGTTATTAGAATTGGATTTGTTATATGATTGCTGATTGGATTTTGTTGTGTTGCTAGATTGCGGTTGGGAAAGATTTCGTTTGGCAAACTGACTATTCTGTATTTTTTCTTCAGACATAGCCAAGTTTACCGCACTATTAAGGTTTTTAGGGTTACGGGCTCTAACCAGGTTGGATATCCTTGGTAATAGTCCCATGAGGAAATGATGAAGGGCAAGGTCCTCCATAGAGGCTATACGACCGGGAATTTCCTTCTGTGGATAATTCGCCAGTGAGATTTCTGTAAGTAGGTTGAAAAGAGCGGTTTCAACCCGGAGAGAGAACTGATTTACAGTTTCGTTTGTGCCCTGTCTACTTTCTTGCAGTTCGGTTAACAGGTGCGTATAATGTTTGTGTTCGCTGAATTGAGTCTTAAGGAATTCTTTTAGTTGACACCAATCACTAAATTCTTTAATTGCGCAAGTAGTTGCGGCTTTACCTTCGAGAGAATTAATTATGTATTTAAATAACATAGGTTTTTGGACATCGGAAGCTAAATCCATTGCATTAGTGCATTTGATAATAAATGCATTTAGGTGCTCCCTGCTTCCGTCATACGGCTTAATGAACTTAAGTAAGGCGTTGATATCCATCTCGATGGTTTTTGATTTAGACCTAGTACTTCTAGAGGATGGCGAAGGTTGACGAGATGACTTACCTTTGGGTTCTACAAGTTCTTCGGATTTTTCAGAAGAGGGCTCCTCGATTTTGGCACTTAGCATAATTATTTTAAACTAACAAAGGAAGCGACGAGTTTCGCCAAGTTATTTTCAGGACTCTAATTCAATATAATAACAACATATAATAACAGCGAAATGGTTTTGCACATGTGCCAAAGGAACTCTAATATTAAAATTTAAACAATGACCAAAGACTCACTGTATTGTTAATACGTGGGCGGCCGATAAGAGCGCGACGGCGACGGCGACGCTGACTCGGGACATTCCGATGCACGGTATGCGGCGAATGATTATTTCGTCGAAATGAGTGACCGTCACTCAAAAGTAGGAAGGTTTGAAGTGTCTTTTTTTTTTTCAGGACACGGATTTTCACTTCACAACACACGGTTTTTTTTTTTCAGGACACGGATTTTATTTTTACTTCACAGGACACAAATTTTTATTTTCCACTTCACAGGGATTTTATTTTTCACTTCACAGGATACGGATTTTATTTTCCACTTTGCAGGACACTGACACAAGGTAACGTATTCCTTTTAGAACACTAGTTGTTTCAGGATTCGTAGTGTGGTTACGGAACTACGATTAGGAGTTTTACACAGGTAACACAGTGTGGTAAGTTCACTTATTTAATTAAGTTTTGTTCTTTATTTTAGGATGTTTTACGATAGTTAGAGATCCGGCGCGAGTCTGCGGAACGGGCACTGGGAATTTCCGGATCCCACCGCTGCCACCAAAATGTTACGGGAGTCCTTAAGGATGTCTTTTTAAAAAAAAAGACTATTTTAATTTAAACTAATTATATTGATTAAAATAATGAATAGGACCGAATTTGACAACCGTTCCGTTTGGAGAATGAGTACAGACTGAGGGGTCTGGAACCCCGTATTACACACTAAGATGTATTCTAAATAAAATAATGATGACAATGCATTTCATGTGGTCTCAGCATAAACCTATACATATCAGGGATGTAACAGCTCGCTGCACGGCAGACGTCAAAGTGAGTTTATTCAGGGCGTTCTGCCAGTCTTTCTACACGAGCGGCCTGTGGGTATCATATACGCGCCGAGCTTACAACGTCCTGCGCGTACAATACAATAACGCTTTCAGGATGCTGTTGCGGCTGCCGCGACGTTGCAGTGCGTCGGGAATGTTTGCTGCAGCTCACACGGATGGCTTTCACGCCATTATGCGTAAGAAAGCAGCTTCCTTACTGCAACGGTTGCGTAGCAGTCGTAACAGCATCCTGAAAATGATTGCTGGTAGACAAGATTGCCCCTTCCAAAGACACTGGGTGGAATTAGCTTTAGGATTACATAATTAGTACTAACAACACTAACATAGTATATTAAATACATTCTGTTACTAACTCACTAACAGCGTTATGGACACTTTGGGTCTGAAATAAAGATATTTTATTTTATTTTTATTTTTTTATTATTTTCTTTATTTCATTCTCTTATTTTCTTCTCCCAGCAAAAGTACTGGACTCTTTCAAAGAAGACAAGGTTCGGAAACTATTCGCCGACGTTTCTAACGCTAATAAAGTTGAGTTGGAGAAGTTCAAAGAGGTCCTCGCTAAATTAGCTGCGGAACAGCACAAGTCCTTTGAACAGCTGCAAAAGCAACTTATAGCTGAGGCTCCGAATGTCGTGGATGCGGCTATAGAAGGCCTACAAGCCTTTAAAGAGGCTTTGAAGGCTGGAAAGAAATGAGGATTTGATTAAATACTTTGTTGATTTGAAGTGTTGTTTTTGTTAATTTTTCTATGGTTGTGAGTAGTGTAGATGGCGATTACCGCTTAAACACACAGGTACACGCAGCACGCTATACTGAGCTGGTCTCGTGCTTGTCTTTAGGCCCGAGTCACACCGGAATGGCAGCGGCCGGCAGCGGCGCGGCGAGCACCTTCAGTGTGAAATAATTTTAAAATTAACTACATACTTTAGTATCGCTTGAAAAGCTAGAAAAGGTCGCGAGGCCGCCCGGGGCGCTGCGAGGCCGCCGGCGACGCCGCGAGCGGCCGCGCGCCTCGCGCTTCTTCCGACGCTGGCGGCCGCTGCCGTGCCGGCCGCTGCCATTTCGGTGTGACTCTGCCCTCACTCAAGTAAATTTTATCCGCGACATCCTAGAGAATCTTGATAGATATAGGCAAGGATAAGATTTATTAAATCATATAAGATAATAATATACACGCAACTTTTATCTGAAGAATATTTTTGACGATTTGACAGCTTTTGTATAGAAAATATGCCAAACTGCCATATTTATTCCTCAGATAGAAGTTAACTGATGATTGAATGTCTAAGTACCATAAACTACTTTAAAAAAAACCGCATCCAAATCGTTTAGTCTGGTATACCTAAAACGCACTTGGTCTATTTGTGCTGAAACTCTATTACGCATAGAGTCTAAAACGCTAATTGTCTATTTTTTATATGCCTACGTCGCTAATGGACTAAACACTATCGCTTTACGTCTAAAACGCGTTAGGTTAAACTTTGAATAGATATGATGTGTACTCACCATATCAACAGAGCTAAAATAAAATCATTAAAAAAAGATCTTGGTGTACTCCTTCCACGTAGTGTTTATTTTTCTTGCGTCTATCCCAAAAAACTATAACGGTTTATATAACTTTGTTAGTGCATTGGGTCACCGAGGACCTCTCTGATGACATGGATATTGAGAGGGAACGATTAAGAAGATTTGTATAAAATAGTTTACATACATGTCTACATGTTTTAATGGAATTATAAAAATTAGGCAAAGCGCGTTTTAGTCATAAAGCGAATTAGTTACATTGCGAAATAGACCATACGAGAAATAGGTTAGTAACGACATAGGCTAATTGACTACTTAGGCAAAACGCTATTTAAAACTGAACATTAGGCATAACGAGATTTAGACCAAATGCGTTTTAGGTATACCGAGACCAAACGATCCAAATTCCAAATCTGTTCACTCGTTTAAGAGCTACGGTGTCACAGACAGACACACAACGGTCAAACTTTTTACACCGGAGTTAAGACGTAAGAGGTAAGGCACTGGTGCTGATTCTCTTGTTCACAAGATGCATCTTTCTCTTTCCATTTCTTAAAGAAAAGTACAGAAGATACATTTTAGTTTAATCCAAATTATATATTCATCCATAATATATTTTAGTCAAATTAGACAGCGCCTGAAGAAAATTGACGTATATTTAGGTAGCCGCCATGTTTTTAAATCGCGTCTAAATTATCTATGGACGCTCTCACGTTGCGCTTGAGACAGGTTCTCACCAGACATGGTCAGTTCGGGAGGTTCCTGTGTCGGATTCGGGCGGAAGCGACGCCTGGGTGTCACCACTGCAGCAACGGTCGCCTGGAGGACACGGTCGAGCACTCGGTGGAGGTGTGCCGCGCATGGGCGGACCATCGACGTGTCCTCGGCGGCGGTGACCTCTCGCGCCCGGTGCTGGTCCAGGCCATGCTTCGGGGCGAGATGGAATGGGATGCCGTTGCCTCCTTCTGCGAAGCAGTTATGCTAGTGAAGGAAGCGACGGCGCGCGAGAGGCAACGACGAGCCTCTCGCCCCGGACTAAGACCCAGGCGAAGACGTCGAGAGTCGCAAGACGACTACCGGCCACCGTAGGCGCGGTTCTGCGGATGGCGAGCGATGGGTAGCTCGCCGCCCGGCTAGGACCAGGACCGCGTCGACGGCGCGTTAGTGTCCCACGCGCGCCTCAAAGAGAAGTCAGCACAGACAGACAGACAGAGAAGGATGCACTTAACTTAAATTTACGTTAGTTTGTGAATAAGAGAATCGGCACCATTGCTAACTTAGAATCAAAATTCAAAAAAAAAAAAACATAATTCAAGGCATTTATTTCACTTAGACCCTTTATAGGCACTTATGAATAGTCAAAGAGTCGGTCGGTCAGTCAGAAAAGTGACGCTAATTGCCTGTTCCAAAGCGTAGATCTCTATGGAGAAGAACAGGCAAGAAACTCCACGGACACTCTTTTAAAAAAAAAACATGTTTTACAAAAACTTGGTTACATTGATTTTCGTGCTTCTATATATGTGAAAACAATGCAAGTAAATAACAAAATTAATAATTAAAAACTTACAAATTAATATAAAAAAGTACTTAATAAAAAAGTCATGGCAGTTAAGGGATGACCGATCTCAACTGACAACGCCCGTTCACGAGCATGACGCGTGACATCAGCACCATTTAGCTCAACCAGAGAACCAGAGAAACTTTATAAATTACAGTACCTACTGTAATATATAGCCCACAAGATCCGAATTTATTTACTACTAGTTATCCTCCGCGTTATGTTAGGTTTTTGGTTACTGCTCTGCTCTCGTGGGTCATAGCGTGGTGTTATGTAGCCTATGTCTATATTCTGATGTATAAGCTATATTTCTGGAAAGTTTCATCAAAATCCGTTTTGTAGTTTTTGCGTGAAAGAGCAACAAACATAAATACATACTTACAAATCTTTCCTCTTTATAATATAAGTAAGTATAAATGTGGACGTTTTAGAAACTAGAACTAATTTTCATATTAACTTTAGCCTTATACGCTCGCTTCTCGTTTAGGAGATTGTGAGCTCAAATCTGGTCAAGTACCGATGTGACTTTATCAATTCTTATGTACCTACTTAGTTCCCCAAGTTTATCTTGGACATCACTGACACCACGTGCGTCAAAAAGCACGTAAAACCGTTTGGTCCCGGTTGTCTGAACTGAGTCAGTCGTTACGGGTAGTCAGAAGCCAGAAAGTCTGACCAGTCTAACCAAGGGGTATCGTGTCGCCCAGTAACTGTGTTGTGGAGGTCTGATAGACAGTCGCTCCATGTTAAACACTGGTATCCAGCTGAATCCGGTTAGGCTGGCAGCCGACCTCAACGCACTTGGGAAAAGGCTAGGAACATTGGCTAGGAAGATGACAACTAACTTTTGCCTTATGCCTAATCTAGCCTGGTCATCCCATTGTTTTATTGGCCTAGTTCAGTTCTCTCCTGCTTGATATGGCGGGAAGTGGAAAACATATTTTTCTTACTCCTCCGCTGTTCTTTCTGATTTATTTCGTTGCGGGATCGAAGACAGTTTTAATCGTTTCTCCGGGACTCGTCGAGCTTCATTGGTCGGCGCTTTTCTGGTGGTCTCCACTGTTGATTCAAGCTTTGAGTTGCAGTGGGTAGGATTTTCTCAAAGCCTACTAGATTATTAAATAACAAACATGGTATAGACACGTTATTCCGTTACATAAAAATGGATTTAGAAGGCATATATAGGCTATAAGGCATAGGCTCTGTATTAAGTCATATACTTATGACTTTATACAGAGCGAGTCAGACTGCAGAAGGTGCTAAATATGAAACTATCCAAAAAATTGTTTTAAGACTGCAAAATATAGACGAGGGCACTGTTACAAACTAATTATTTAACGAGGCATACACAAGAATTAACACTAACAAATACCCCTTAAGTTTAGTGCAGTTCATTCAATTAATGGGTATTTTGGCGAGAGATACTCGTCAAGAAATGAATACGTTTGTACAGAAGTTTGAAACTGTTAATCAAAGGATTATAGAGGAGATTCAGGCTTCTTATAAATAGTCCAGCCTATTACTGTCCCACTGCAGGACAAATGCCTCTTCTCATACTGAAGGCACGAGCATTGATTACCACGCGCGCTCCAGGCGAATTATTTAACAATGTATAAACGACTGTATCTTTTTATAACGTCGACTAAGGAGTTTGATTTTTTCACTGCTTCAAGTAATTGAAAACATGAGTATTTTGATATTAATTTCAGCTTGATACCTTGACCCGTCCGGGGTTGCGGAATCCATACTACTAATATTATAAATGCGAAAGTACCTAACTCTGTCTGTCTGTATTTCTGTCTGTCTGTCTCTTCTTCACGCCTAAACTACTGAACCGATTTTAAAGGAATAGATATAGTCTGGGACCGAGAAAGGACATAGGATAGTTTTCATTCCGGAAAATCCCCCGGGAACGAAAACAATTAATCCACGCGGAAGAAGTCGCGGGCAAAAGCTATTAGTTATAATAGTTACCGTGGCCCCGAAACTTAAAGGGCAACCGAAAGAACATAAGAGGGTTTTAGTCAGTAAAAAAATACCTTGACCCGTTCTTAAGAATAAGATAAATGGTCTTGACAGGCGAAGGACAGTGAGATAAGGGTTCAATTTATTCCTTACAATAAAACACAAAAAATAAAAATTAAGTCTTTATAATATATTTTGTTACAAAAATACATTTATATTTAAAACTACTAAAACTGTATAAATACGATACACGATTAAAATGATACGAGTGTAAACAAACAGTAATGTATAATTGTAATAACAACTAAAAACGCAAAAAAATATCTTAACATTTTCCAAATACTTGTATATTTATTTCTGTTTAAATAACATCACACTGATATTATAGGGATAGGCAGAAGAAAACCTGCTTATAATAGAATGGGCTATGTTTTGAGATTTGATATGTGACAAGTATACAGAGTGGAAAGTTTCATTGGGCCCTGCTGGCCTACCACAAGCTCTTATAGCAGTATTAAGGTTACAAATCTGATTTGACATAAAATGACATGAACCAAAGTCTGTACCTTTTTTGAGAGAAATAAATCATTATTATTATTATTACTTCGATATTACTTTCAGTGAGAAAGAGACGGCGCTAGACAATGTCTCTAACGCTGTCACTTGCACACTCTGGAACAGGAATAAAACAATCTTATTTTAAACGTCATGGTAACCCGCTTGAAGGAAAACTCCTTTAGATCGTTAACATAAATAATTTCCTCTAATTAAATTTACCATGTTTGTTCGAAAGATTTCATCCTGAGTGACCCTATCGATTGATATCATAAAAGTACAGGATGTTGTTCTTCCATCTTAAGCGAGTTCATTTCCCGGGTGTAACACATTTAAAAAAATATTGAAATGCAGCTTTATTACTTTTTAAAAATAAAGGAATGTTTCCTTTAAGTAAAATAATCTGTCTTTATGATTTAAAGTAGTTTTCTTCCAGCGCCCATAAAAACATTTTATCCTGTATAGCTACTACTGTTCATGGGCTTTCGATGAACTTAAGGGTATCGTGTTACCCAGTAAGTGTGTTGTGTAGGTCTGATAGACAGTCGCTACACGTACAACACTGGTATTCAGGTGGAGCCGGTTACGCTGGGAGCCGACACTAACATAGTTGGGAAAGGGCTAGGGAGATGATGATTAAATAGTCAGAATTTTCGAATATCGGGATTTTCACTAAAAAATCACAGTGTGATATTATTTAAAAGCGGGAAAAAACAAGTATAAACATTATTGGCATTTATATTACAAAAATAATGTCACTTTTTACAGCAAAATTGTTTATTAACAAAGTCATCGGCACAGTTTAAATTCAACCTTATGGAATGGGGAAATAAAGATTATATTAATACAAGCTTTTGCACGCGGTTATTCTCGCGATAGAAAGAGACAAAAAGAAGCCTATGTCACTCTCCATCCCTTCAACTACCTACACTTAAAAAATCACGTGAATTCGTCGCTCTGTTTTGCCGTGAAAGAAGAACAAACAGTCACACTTTTCCATGTATAATGGTGCCGATTCTCTTGTGCACAAACTAACGTAAATTTAAGTTAAGTGCATCTTTCTCTTTCCGTTTAATTAAGAAAAGGACAGAAGATCAAATATTAGTTAAGTCCTGTCAAATTTACACTCCATAGATAATTTAGACGCAAAAAATGGCGTCTAAATATACGTCAATTTTCATCAGGCGCTGGCTTATTTGACAGGATTAAACTAAAATGTATCTTCTGTCCTTTTCTTTAAGAAATGGAAAGAGAAAGATGCACTTAACTTAAATTTACGTTAGTTTGTGCAATAGAGAATCGGCACCAATATTAGTATGGAAGACTAATGTTTAAAAAAAAAACATTAAAATTCAGTTACGGAAAAAAGTTATGCCGGGTATAGACGTTAAAGTGTGGCGTCACTCTAAATTATTTAGGAAACTGTTTATTTCCCCACTGACTGACGTCACGCCAACTCTTCAGTTTCACGCGTAATTGGATAATATCCTCTTGGTCATTAGACCATACTGGTGATTAAAAACTGGGATTACAGTCGTCACGGGCAGTCAAAAGCCAGAAAGTCTAACAATCAGTATAGTTACAGTAACAGTGTTGTGTAGGTCTGATAGACAGTCGCTACATGTACAACACTGGTATTCAGCTGGAGCCGGTTACACTGGGAGCCGACACTGACATAGTTGGGAAAAGGCTAGGGAGGTGATGTTTTTTTATAGTGCCAATGACTATGTTAATAAAATATCAAAATAATACTAAATTTCATAAAGTCCTCGCTTTTTTCAGGAGTAAGTAATTAATGGAATATTAAAGTCTTTTTAATGTTTTCAATACTTCTGCTGGGGTTGCGGAATGTTTATAATAGTTACCGTGACCCTGGAACATAAAGGGCAATCGAAGGAACATGAGTGGGTTTTAGTCAGTAAGAGTCTGACACACCCTCCCGTCGCACCCAGGACGGGAGCAGTCATTGGATGATTTCCCACTCACCAAAAAAAAAAAATGTTTTCAATACTTTTTTTTTTATTTCTATACAGATAGACTTTAGCGTTCCATTTATTAGTTACTCTGTGTTTCACTGTGTGTCAGTTATCAATTCGAGAACGGCTGATCCGATATTGATGCGGTTGTAAACATGTTGAAACCTTGTTTTCTTACGGTTCGTTTTAGTTGTATAATGTACAAAATTTGATTGATTTTAAGAATCATAAACAGATTAAATATTTGTTTTACACATAAAAGGAGACAATTTTTTTTGTTCGGGGATTAGGCCCACCACAAATTGTGGCATTTATTAATGAAATGCACGTTAGTTTATTCCTTATAATCTCTAGATTACAGTGGCAATATTAGCAAAACTCTAAGTAACCGGAATACTGGGAAATACGACAGTCAAAACATGACTCTCATAATGACCTAAAATCTCACAAGAGCGATTATTTAATGAGTGAATAGGTTTCCTAGGTATTTTATGTTAGAATAGTGCACTTTCAATAATAATATAGGTGTAAATGACATAAAAACCTGGCTTTGGTGTGTTTTTTTTTCGATTATTCTTTTACTGTGGACGCCAATGCTTTTATAAGTAAAGTTGTTGCACATTTCGTTGAAATCGAGCTGTACAATTGTTACAACCAGTGGCGGATTAACGTATAAGCACTACAAGCACGTGCTTGGGGCCCCTGTTCTCCAGGGGCCTCCATCCTCTGCTGGCGTTTCGTTTTATACCTACATTTTATCGAGATTCATCCACAATATGTCCGAAATCACAAAAATAATACCGATTTAACGATTACGTATGTTTATTATCAGCCCATGAGTGTCCACTGCAGGAGATAGGCCCCACCCAACTTTTTCCAGCACATGCGGTTCTATTCCGACCGCATTTAACGACTCCCTGCGACCTTAGGAAGGTCATCCGTCCATCTGGCGGGAAACCGAAGCTGCACTTGCAAATACGGGGCCGCCGTTCGAGAACGTTTTTCCTCCATCATTTCTTCGATCTATGTGCTCAGCCCACTTCTACTTCAACTTTGCGACTCGGTGAGCTATATCAGTGACTTTGGTTTTCCTACGGATCTCCTCGAATGAAAACGGAAACACCGAACGCGCGGTGGAAAGAGCGACTTTGAGCTTACTTATGAGGCCCGAAGCTAGCGCCCACGTCTCAGATCCATATGCATCACTGACAACACACACTGATTGAAGACTTTTGCCTTCAAGCACTGGGGTATTGAGGACGAGAAAATAGTGCGTTGTTTCCCTGACAAAACGAGTTGGATTCGGTGACCGGCCTCCTTCTCGAAGTTGGACGTACCATGTCGGACTATTTGGCCTAAGTGTAGATACATATTCATCCACAACTTCATACTAGCGTTCTCAATGCTTATTTGGGTGGGCAGTACATGGCTATTATACAAGATTTTTGTGACCTATTTGGTTCATTTTGAGGCCCACGCGTTGGGAAACTTTATGGTGGTCGAGCATCGTACCTAGATCCTCCAGCGACTCTGCCGTGACCACAATTTCGTCAGCCAATCGAAGGTGGGTGTTGTACTCGGCATTTATGTTGATCCCAAAGTCATCCCAGTTCTGACGCTCAAAGACATCTTGCAATATCTACAGTTAGAGTTTTCGAACTCTGATCCTGGAGGCGAACTGACTTGGTGGCGTTTTTGTACAAGCACCTCGATGTACCGATGGGCAATTCGACATCTCTGATGGGCCTGCAGCATAACATTCGTTTCCACTGAATCGATAGTCTTCTCTAAGTCCACGATCGCCAGACATAAAGACCGACTATACTCCTCAGTCTATAGACTAAGCCCTTATCGAAAACCGGCTGGTCTGGGAGGATGGCAGTCGTCTAGCTTGCGAACGGGACGATTCGTAATGACTCTCGAAAACAGCTTTTAGACGTGACTTAGAAGCAAGATGGGCTTTTCTTAAACGGAGCGTGTTAGCGCCTTTTTTGAAGAAACCAACACGCCATATCGGAGGATAAAGCTAAGCTTAGTGACTTTAAATCTGGGAACCCCCGTGAGTCGACCGTAAAGAACTCCACTCCGCTTGTGTCGCACTTACCTATCTCATCGGCTCGAGTTCGTTCAAATGCTGCGTTTGTAATTAAATGAAAAATAAAATGTAAATCAAACCAAAAACGTGAATATCAACTAGGGTCCGGCGGAATCTCATGGCGGAATAAAGAATTGCGACCGTCGCAAACCAGTGCTGGGCACGCTATAATAGCGAAGGCCCTTCTTTGATGAGTGGTCCGACGCGGGTCCTCCCCGGATACGGGTGTTTTGGGAGGTTCCTGTGTCGGATTTGGGTGGAAGAAACGACTGAACGTCACCGCTGTAATGGTCGCCTAGAGAACACGATGGAAGTGTGCTCCACCGTGGGCAGACCACCGCCGTGTCCCTGCAGCGGCGGCGGTGCCCTCTCGTGCCAGGCGCTGGTTCAGCCTAGGCCATGCAAGTGAATAATAAGCCGTTGCCTCCTTTTGCGAAGCAGTCAAGCTAGAGAAGGAGACGACGGAGAGCGTGAGGCAGCGTCAATCCTCACGATTTGGACAGAGACCTAGGCATAGGCGTCTAGAGTCACAATACGACTACTGGCCACCGTGGATGGGGGCCTGCGGACGAGAGAGTATAGTACTAGCAAATATTTTCGATGGTGCATGGCGTGGCGCCTGTATTGTCTTGGCGCGGCCTTGAGTCCAACTTTCATTTTATACTTTCTACCTTCCATTCCATTCCTTCCATTTCCATTTGAGCAATAGAGGGCCTACACAGGCTCTGTGCTTAGGGCCTCGGATACTCTTAATCCGCCACTGGTTACAACAGCTTTATATATTATGCACTGTATCTCCAGAAGCCATTTTTCTAACATCTATTGAATAAAAATACGAAAAGAACAGAAGAAGCACTTATCTGACTATCTAGAAAACTGTTGGAAACTATTAGGCTAAGTTTACATGACCGCGAGAAGCCGCGCGTCGCCGCGTGGTTGAGGCCCTGTCCAGGAAGGCGAATTCGCCGCGATTCGACTCGCGCGAATTCACTCGCGGGTAGGCAAGATACTAGGCACCAATACATCGCGTCCACAAGCATCGCGCGACTAATAAACTCGCGCGTGACTCGCGCGTAATGCGCGCGAGTCGAGATACTAGGGCCGCCTTGTTGCGTCCAGATTTCGCGCGAATTTCAGAGCGAGTGCACGTATAAAAGAGAAAGAGAAGGAAATACGACTCGCGCGTACGTACGCTCTATACGCGTAGACTCTGGACGCAACACTCGCGCGTGTCACGCGCGAGAGAATCGCGGCGAATTCGCCCTCCTGGACAGGGTCTGAGGCGTTCGCATGATGATGTGCATACCAGTCCGGATGTCAATGTTGCTTGAGGAGGGGGCAATTTGCTTATGGATTTTATACCGAAGGCTGAGTCGTCGCAGAAAATGACAAAGACAATAAAAAAGCTTTCTTGCATCCTATTTTAAACGAAAGTCTTTCACTTAAAATAGGATGCAAGAATGCTTTTCAACGAACGTAGAACGCGCGGTAATGTCTACGATAATTGCTGCTTACTTTGGTCTTGTACCGCGCGGTTAGTGGTAAAGAGCGGTTTCGCGCGGTCGTATGAACTTAGCTTAATAATGTAGTCTGTCAGTGTCAAACTGATTGAAACTGTACCACAGAGCATCTACAACGGAATGTTAATTAGGTACGTTTCGTTTCACATAATATATTTAAATTCACGTTGAAATAAATGTAAAAACGCTCCTCAACATGCATTTTTCCGTAATAGTTTTTTACTATTATTTCATTATTCCCGTTAGATATCTATATAATTTTTAGTGGGTTAGTTATAATAAGGTGATGACTTGTTTCATGCGTAAAATTATTAATAAACGTAACCGTTTAATAGTGGGACCAAAAAAAATTGTCTCCTTTTTGCACATTATTCAATAAATGAGCTTTTTGTACAAAATGGTAACTTTTGATTATACAGGGTTATTGGTAAAACACCGACATCCTCTCAGGACTGTAACATAGTCCATATCATTTTTCTCATCATAAACAATAACTTTTGTTCTATGATTTTTTACAAAATGTTATACTTTTACCAAAAACAAACCTTCAAGATTTCGTTGTCCTATCTAGCACATTTCAACTCTGTATTGTGCCGTAACAACATACCTACGCTTGACGCGTACTGTCCTCGTATGTTACGCAGACTTCGTCACATTTAGAGTGTTCAATTTAAATATTTTTAATTTTGTATGAAAATGTAATGAACTAAAATATGATGATTTTTAAAATGTCGTAGAACAAAAGTTGTTGATTATGATGTTAGTAACATAGAACTAAGAGGATGTCGGTGTTTTACCAATAACCCTGTATACGATACTGGAATAATATTATAACTATGCAGGGTGGAACTGAAAGGTCCCTATGTAACAACTTTTCATAAGCTTTCTTAAATCACTCAAAAAACCTCGCAGTTTTTTTTTTTAATAAATAATGCAGTATTTTTATTTTATAAAAAAGTCGTTTTTCTTTTCACTTGTCTTTCTTGTTATTTTTATTGGTTTCAAAATGTTGATTTTAAAAGGCAACTGTTTAGGGTTTTCGTATTTATATAATCTTTCAGTTACACCCTGTATAATTAGTATTTTTATAATGTAATTTACAAAAAAAGGAAGTACACAATTTGGCTTTTAAAACCATGAAGCGCGCGTTTTTTAGCGTTTTTATAAACGCAACAAATATTTATAATGTTTGCTAGACTTATAATTTTCAATTGCTAAATAGCGTGCTAATAAAAACTGGGAGATTATAGAATAACTGTATTTTTTTAAAACAGAAACTTGAAAATAGGTCAAAGTTGTTCTAAGCTGTCAAATTATCCCAATTATATTTGAACCTAACGCTTCAAAATTAAGGTTGAAAATCAATTGAAAAATTTGAAGGAGAAAATCCAGGACTAAAATAATGCTTTAAAAACATTTTGTACGAATTTATAATTAATTTAAAATACGAAGCGATATAATTTTGTTATTTTAAAGCCGTGTTAGCTTCTATAGGCTAGCTAGGTAGTATTGAAGTGCGAAATTGATTTCTTTGTGAAATGTCTAGATAAGGAAGATATTCAAGAAGATTTGATTTAGTTAAAAAATATTTTAATTGAAGTCTAGTTATATTGGAGAATAAATGCAATAATCTACATAAAAAACTGTTTATAAAATTAGATTCTAAAAATCAAAATATTTAAAAAAACCACACAAAATAAACGAAACCTATGAAATATTTACAAAATTCTCACAGAAAAATCACTATCTCAGAAAAATCAATAAAAAAATGTCCCAGCCATTTCACAAAACCACCGATTTCCAACTATATCCCACATTCTTATTATTTACACATACACATCAGTCTTTATTCTTATTTTCACTGTAGCACTGCACTTTGTCCATTTGGCATGGTGTCCATTTGGGAGTTTGTCCATGCAATACTTTTTAGACATTTTGTCCATTGATGATGTCGTTTGTCGATAGATGGCGCTGGTAACAATTTTAGTTACAGTATTATTAATATCAGCTTATAATTGTACAAATTATAAGGGAAATTGATACACGTCTCCTTTCTCTAAATTATAAAATGTAATTTTTTGTCCAAATTATGAAAAGGTCTTTTAAATCCCACTAAAAAAACGCTTATTTAAATCACGTAGGTACACTATTTAAACCCCAAACTTGAATTACTAAAATAATTAAAAGTATTACTGTAATACTGACCGAATTGAAACGTTTTGTTTTAACATTTAACAAAGCATACCTACTTTAACAAAATAGTTACTAGCGCCACCTTCTAACCTTCACATATTCATTCCCACTCGCGGCAGGGTTGCCCAGCGTTGGGACTACATCACCCGTTAATGCTGGACTCCTGTCGTCGCTTGGGTATGAAGGAGACGGTCATGAGGTCATCGTCTTCTTGAAGGAGGCAGCCTTCTGCTGGCTTGCTGCGGTGGAAAAGCCTGAGGAAGGGATTAAGATATTTTAGGTAAAAATCTGGTTGAAAATGGAGGGAGAACATTGAAAGTAAAATAAAGTTAAATTTTGAAATTAAATATAACATAGAATTGATGTGATGCTAAATTTAAAGACAAAATTTAACATAATCTTAATGTTATGTTTAATCTAAAGTCAAGTCAAAATTTAACATAAAATTATATTTCTGTTAAATCTAAATATAAAATGAATAAACAATTTAACATTAAATGTAGTTTATGTTAAATTTTGCTATAAAAATTTTAATGTGACAATTCAGTTATTAAGTTAAAGTTAAGTAAACATAAGTTTATAAAATGGAAATGAGAATGAAGTGGAAATTATTGTCCGATTTTTAAGTACAAGGCAACATTTAAATAAGCAAAGTTTTATTATCAAAGGAACATGGGTGAATTTTAGTCAGTAAAGAAGTCATTTGATGATCTATTCCCATCCACAAAAAAGTACGTTTTAATGGTCTATTAATACAATTGATTTTACTTTGAGTTTAGTAGCCTACGGAGCCATAAATTATAAAGAAGACTAGCAAACTCGGCGAACTCCGTTTCGCCACCAGTATGTCATCGTTTTAAGTAAAAAAAAAAAATTTTTTTTCTTTGCTATAAACCTCACGGAGCCCGAGACTTTTCCAACGAATGCAAAACCGTGGAAATCGGTTCGTCCGTTCCGGAGTTATAGCGTCAGGAAGGAAACCCCGACTTATTTTTATATAGTAGATAACAAAATACAGTAATGAAATAAGAAATTGATTATTAGATCCGAAAATTACCCCCTATGAATAAATATTAGTGTAAATTACATTTAGATGTTGCCTCGTGTTAATGGAAACGGACATAAGGTTAGAAAAAAAGGAGAAAATCAAACAAAACATTCAACACACATTACACACAGCATCACATAGAAAAAATCACGTAATATTTCCACCACCAAATTCCACCAAAAAGCCGAAATCACGAAAAAAATATCAGCTGTTCAGTACATTAGGCAAACATAACTGAATCGCTGATTTTTTTTCGCGACTCTGGCTTGTTCCCATAGTAAAAGTTGTTGGATATCATGAGCATAATCACGTGTTTAAGTATCGTACACTAATTACCAGTCACCCTATATATCTGAAAGCTGTGGGTCTGATTTCCCCACTCTTAGAGCTCCTATGGAGAGGGAAGGGGGGAGTATTTTTTATAACTTGCGACTCGCCCAAGTTTACATCGGGTGTTATACATATTTCTGTAAAATATTCGGTTTTCCTACTTCCTCAAGAATCACTCCTGTCTTTTGTTGAAAAATCTTTTAGAATTTTTTTAGTTTATCGCGGACTAACAGAAGGACTTGGTCCTTATTTTTAATTTTTTTTTTGGGGAGTGGGAAATCATCAAATAACTTATCCCGTCCCTTCGTGTCAGACTTTTACTGACTAAAACCCACTCATGTTCCTTCAGTTGCCCTTTATGTTCCGGGGTCACGGTAACTATTATAAACATTCCGCAACCCGTCCTTATTTTTCATTATTTGAGAAAAAAATGTAAATGTGTTACACTAAATGTTCGTGCACTTGATAGCTTCTATTTCCTAATTAATATATTTATTTTATTATGGTTATATACTTTTTTTTATGTAAATGGTTTTGACATTATATACATTCTACTTTTCACACTTAACAATGTACAAATAATATTGTAACAACATTATTTTATAAGAGTAAGTAAGTATGGAGTTTCTTGCCCATTCTTCTCTATACGAAACATTTTTTGGAGTGGAAAACTAGATTCATTTTTCTTTGTTTTTGACGTTCTAAAGTGCCTTTTAAGTGGTCTATTAGAAATAAATGATTGGTTAGTAGTTTGAGTTTGACTTTGTTTTATGATAATTATGTAACGATAAAGTAGTTGGAGAAGTTAGTTAGCCAGACAGACACGTGTGTGATTCCATAAGGATACCGTTCTTCAATCAGACATACAAAACACTGAAAAATATTTTTTATGTCATTAAACAGTCTGTAGCTGTCTTAATGCCCTAAAACACAAAAAAACAAACCCATATTAAAACAATCACACACAGACTGAAACAAACACACACACACACCACCACATTAAGATACTACATACTTTATGCTTCAACTTTCAAAAGAGCAGATTTCCACGAGTCGCGGTTTTTGCTGTGATCAAAGAAGAGTTAGAGTGAGATAGAAGATATAAAATATAGTGGAACAGAGTGAGATGGATTATTGAATTCGGAATTTCGATGATTTATATTTTGGCTGTTTGTGCAAAAAATTACTTTAAAGTTAGATAGTCGTAGGTTGATTTGAGAGTGTTCAATTTCAATAATAAATTATAAAATTCCGAATTCAAGTATAGAAGTAAAGATGCATTTAAGTACTATCGACAAAATTGAATCATGACCCATTTCGACGACAAATCGTTTGAAGCTGTCAAAATAATAAGACTAGACGTGTGACATTTTTAATACAAGTTTACGCGACTGTCGACCTAATAGTATTTGAATGTCTGCAGGAAAATAAGCTTATGGTGGGTCATGATTCCATTTTGTCGATTGTACACCTTAAGAAAAGTTTTATAAACAATATTCGTGGCAGGTGCGGTCACAAAACGTCATTCATTTCAAAATTACATAATATACATAGCAAATTATTTTGTATAAAGACGCGTCCGTTTAGATTTCCGCGTCTGGTTCAACTTTCGTGAAAACTCGTTCTTTCCATAGATACAAGGTGTATTTTTGGTCTTGCTCAACCAGCTAGGAGATGATTCTACTCATAAAAACAAACAACTTTTATTATGGAACCAACTCGGAAATCGCGAAAAAAAAATCAGCTGTTTCATACATTATGGTCGGGAGGGCAATGAACTTTTCATAGAAACAGCTGATATTTTTTTCGCGATTTCAGAGTTGGTTCCATAATAAAAGTTGTTTGTTTTCATGGGTAGAATCATCTCCTAGCAGGTTGTGCAAGACCAAAAATAACACCTTGTATAAACTGAATAGAGCTGAATAAATGCGTAGCTTCCATAATATTCGTAGCATCAAATAAAAGGGATGGCAATAGTTGGGTTATTGTTAAGAACTATAATGAATGAATATTTTACATAAGACTGCCACAAATGTTGGTGTATTTATTTATTAATCTATATATATAAATTTATTGCAGCAAGCTAAATTAGACTACCGAAGAAATAGTAAGTATAGATTTTATTATATATGTTGAGTTTTATTTAACTACTTATACGTCTATAATAGTCTAAAGAATACGGTATTTGACACCATCATCAATTGACGTACTTTTTATGAACTGTCAAAACGTGATTCTCCTATAGATTTTGAATGGCAATATCACCTTGTGACGTCACAAGCTAGCAACCCAATTGACTAACTATTTATTGATTTCAAAGCAATTAAAAATCCAATTTTACAGTAAATTAAAAACAAATCCGATGCTTAGGACTAATAAAAAGATAGGTTTTATAAAAATTATGTCTTAGATATATCGGTTAATAGTGTCAAATGCCGTATTGGTGTGGTGATGAAGTAGAATCGAATAAGAGAGGTCTATGCCCAATAGTGCCACATTATTTCACTGCTGGGCAAGTCCTTTTAAGTATTTTTTCCCATAGGATATAAAAAAGGCAAAAAGCATTTACATCCAATTACTAAATTAATAAGGGCAAGAATTAATCTTCAAACGCTTTAAAAAGCAAGAAACTCGCTCTATGTAGGCATATTACTTACATTAAATTTCAGTAAGGTTACAGCCATGGAAACAAAATTTTAATGAAATGCATCGCTTACACAATAATAATAGCAGCGTATAACTGTCCCACTGCTGGGCAAAGGCCTCTTCTCATATAGAGAAGGCACAAGTATTAATAGCCACGCACGCTCAAGACGGAGCGGTGATTTTGGACTTATATTAATTAGATAAAATTCGGTGGGTAGGGTAACTTAGTGACGTCATAAGGTTAGATTGCCATACACTTACAGAATCTATTGGAAAATCGCGTTTTGAAATCTCATAAAAAGTACGTCAATTCATGATGGTGTAATACGGCGGGGTTATTACCTATGAAACAGCTATCAGCAATATTTGCGCAGTGATCGCGCGATCACCGCGCGATTAATCGCTTAACGTTAAAAAAAAATCGTATTATGTATGAGCCGATTGCTAATCGCTCGCTGATTGTTCTATTGCACTTATTGCTACGATGACGATAAAGTAGCAATCGCTGGAACTATTAAATATCACCTTTAACAAAAAAAACTTAACTTTGCTCTTAAAAACCATACTAAATACGAAACCACCAAACGAAAAATGCATATTTTAGTTAACTGATTGCTCCACAGAGGCCGCACTATCGCTAGATTGCTATTTGACATGACGTATTTTGAATTGACGTTTATATTGCTAAATTATCGCGATCGCTCGGCTTCTGCAAGATACGTAATCCCAGTGCCGTATTGGCTCTATGTAACTTATGCAATGCGGTATTTGAGATCAGCTATTTTTAAAAGATTTTGTATGGCAATGACGTCAATAAATTAGCAACTGAATTGACTAACTATTTATTGATTTCATAGCAACTAAAATAATATTTTCAGTAAAGTAAAATCTTTTTTTCGGGCTAAAAAAAGAGAGATTTTTTTATGTGCGATTCTCAATATTTTTACCCGACTGCCGTAAGCCGGATTATGTCTTTGGTTATGTCCCATTCTATTGCACGCTCTACAGTCTAAAATATTTAAGAAACATGAGGTATGTCATGAATTCGTCTTAGTTGCACATGCAATTTCGAAAATTGGTAGCAACAGGCGAGACGACAAAAAAAAGTAATTAGTCCGTCAGCTAGATTATCAAAAAACTTTGGACACGTGTTTTTCCTTTTTTTTCTCGTAAACGAAGAATGACGACGATACAGTGCTATGAAGTTACGCATGACGTCACGATCTGATACAATTTTTGCAGGACGGTGACGTCAAAAGCCCCCACTCCGGAACTTTGCTGCTCTTTATCGTTGTATATTTTTATTAATTTGATCAAGCAAAAAATACGTGTCCCGTATTTTCGGCCGATCTATCAGACCGACTAAACAGAATGCCATTTTTTTAATGCTGTCGTCATCCCTGTTACATGAAATAGAAACAAAGCCAAATCCGAAATTGCAGTGTGTTTTTTGGTTATTTAATCATTTTTTCCCTAGACAAAACGTGTGATATTGGTGCCGATTCTCTTGTGCACAAACTAACGTAAATTTAAGTTTAGTGCACTCTCTCTTTCCATTTAATTAAGAAAAGGACAGAAGATCAAATATTAGTTAAGTCCTGTCAAATTTAGACACTCCATAGATAATTTAGACGCAATTTAAAAACATGGCGTCTAAATATTCGTCAATTTTCATCAGGCGCTGTCTAATTTGACAGGATTAAACTAAAATGTATCTTCTGTCCTTTTCTTTATGAAATGGAAAGAGAAAGATGCACTTAACTTAAATTTACGTTACTTTGTGCGTAAGAGAATCGGCACCATTATTATACTGATATATTATTATTATAATACTAACTTGGCGAGTGGCGAAGCTCCCCGCTCGCTTGGCTCGACTCTCTCGTCGAGTCCTCGATGCACCGACACTGTGTCCAGCTCCTCTAGGTGGATGGATTGAAGATACTCGGCCGTTCGGAGCTTTTCTAGTGTTGGTTTTTTGAAGCTGTGAGGAGGGAGGTTCAGTATTAAATATATGTATGACTAGCTGTCCCCCGCGGTTTCACCCGCGTTATATCAGAATTTAATTACTAAAAAAAGGTAAAAAGTATTCTATGTCCGTCCCCTGGTCCTAAGCTACCTCCCCACCACGGATATCGAGGGATATGCCTTGGAGGCGTGGCACGTGCCGCCTCGATATTACTAAATTGGTCTTATGTTCGAATGACGGCTGTACACTTCATTCAGTCGCTTAGCAACCGCGAACAGTGTACTATTGATGCGTAAAAAACCAAAATGCCGAGTTGTGCAGTAATTATTTGTAAAAATAGGTCAAATACCATCAACCTAAAGACAAATGGCGTGTCCTACCACCGGTAAGTATACATTTATGTTACTGTTTTATATTTTAAATCAATTTTTATATTATATACTAACTTACGCCTGGAGAGACACGAGCTAGCCCGAACTAGCCCGAATCTTTCCGAACGTCACGAGTGTTTTAGATTTAGAGAGGTGCCATCCAGTGCCTGCGACAGATTTTATCGATATGCGTATTAGTGCAGTTGAATATTTTTTTACAGAACTCAATGGATATTTTTTAATTACATGTAGGTATAGTATATGAGTTAACATTGTTATTAATTGAACGTTGTTTGAACCAAATTAAGACATTGTTATTTCAATACAGTTACTCGAGAAGTGTAAAAACTTATATTATTATGCCTAAAGATTTTGACAAATGAACAGTTTTGGATTTATAATATTTTATGTACAATATGGTAACTAATATTTTTGGTCAAAAAATACAATAATTTGTGTCGATACTATACTACTATGCAAAAAAAAAATATTTCAAAAAAAAATATATTCAATTTTTATTTTTGAAATCTGGCTAAAACGGTTTCGTAAGGTCCTAGACGATTAATAATATTGTGCAATATTATTGACCGAGTAAGATTAATATTGAAGATAACGATGATTAAATATTGTTGAAAATAAAAATAAAATATTTTCCGCAATATTTTTATTGTATTGATTACTAAAGCCTTTCTCAATCATAAGGCCGAGCAGCAATCAAGGTTCGAAGTTTAAGTTAGAAAATTTGCGTTTCGTCGCTATTTTGTCAAATCTTTGTCTGTAATGCTGCGGGTTTCACATTTTATTTTATATCTTTACAAATGCTTAAAAAATGTCTTACAACTCGCGTGAAATGGTATTATTACGCTCTCGACTGTAATCCGGCCTCAGATGTAGTAACGAAGTTAGCTCACATATAACATAACATAATTATATTAAAATATTCTTAGTAATAATAATTTATTATTATAGTAATACCCAACGAATAATTACAAATAAATTCTTAGTTTTCCGAAAGATCCACATCTGAAACTTAAATGGATAGAAGCAACAGGGAGAGAAAATAATTGGTTTCCTACTAATCAGAGTGTTATTTGCTCTGTACACTTTGGAGAAGATTGTTTTAATCAATCAGGGACCAGACGCAGGCTTTTCGAATGGGCTACACCTACATTGAAATTAAAATACATATTTGACACCGTAAGTTTAACACGTAACTACTCTTAATTTTTTATTTATTTTACTTAAAATAAAATTTTATTTTTACATAAATCGTTTTCAGTCTGCACCGTTAACAGAACCACTAGAAGATGGCACAAAATCACTTTCACCTAAGCCCTCTACATCTACAGCCGTCGATATGTCTGGTACAAACTTGGCAGACACACCACGAAAGCTGAAGCTAAGGGCTATTATCAGGAACAAAGACAGCCTTATAAAATCTCAAAGAATGCGCATTAAACGTCTTCAAAATACAAAGAGGCGGTATGGTAAAAAAATTAAATATTTAAAAGAGGTTTTTGAGGCACTACGGAATAGAAAACTAATTAATGAAGATCAAGCTTTACATTTGGCAAATACGAATGTGAGTATTCAAGACCTTGTCAATAGATATAATAACCCAGGCGGTTTCAGGCCGCATAGTAAGAACAGAGTACCCTGCCAGCTTAAAATCTTTTGCCATGACGTTGCACTTTTACTCACCAAAGGCGTACGAATTTGTGAGACACAAATTTGCAACGTGTCTACCACATATAAGAACCATTAAGAAATGGTATCAATCCGTCAATGCCAAACCAGGATTCACCACGGAATCATTGAAAGCATTAGAGATAAAAGCAAAATACTCTAATAAGAAAATTGTCTGCAATTTAGTTCTTGACGAGATGGCCATTAGGCAACGCATTGAATGGGATGGGCATCAAATGCACGGCTATGTTGATATTGGCAACACACAGGAGGGTGACTACTTAATGGAAGCTAAGGAAGTGTTAGTTTTTTAGTGACTGCAATAAACGGTGCATTTAAAGTTCCGGTTGGCTATTTTTTTGTTAATGGTGTTTCTGGGGAACAAAGGGCTAATCTCGTTATACAATGTTTAGAATTGATAGACAAAACAGGCATTGAAATTTCTTCCTTAACATTTGATGGCTGCCCGGCAAATGTAACAATGGTTAAACAGTTAGGATGTGTATTAGATGTCGGAAATGACATGAAAACAAGTTTTGAACATCCTTGTACCAAAGAGCCAGTTTTTATTATTTTTGATGCTTGTCATATGTTGAAGTTATTAAGAAACGCCTTTCAAGCATACGGAACTTTTATAGATAGCCAAACTAGACCCATTAAGTGGCAATTATTGGAAAAATTGCATGAATTGCAAATAAAAGAAAATTTGCACTTTGCAAACAAGTTACGCCATTGCCACGTTCATTTTCAAAACCAAAAAATGAAAGTACGTTTGGCATCACAACTTTTCAGTAAAAGTGTAGCTGATGCCCTACAATATTGTGCGAATGAGAACCAAATCACTTTAAGTGAAGTAGTAGTTTGATGTACTAAATTCCAGAACCATTAATCAGGTTGGTTTTAAAAAAGCTCTTAATGAAAGTAATGAAGAAATTATATTTACATTCTTAGACCAGGTTATGGAATATTTAAAATGTTTAATGTTACCTAACGGCTCCCAACTCGTCAATTCTGGCAGAAAAACGGGTTTCCTAGGATTCATTGTTTGTATCCAAAGTTTGAAAGGTTTATATAACAAGCTTGTAAAGACAGAAAAAAAACTGCAGTTTTTACCTGCATACAGACTGTCTCAAGATCATCTAGAATTAATGTTTGGGCAGGTAAGAGCACACGGTGGTTGTAACAGTAATCCTACAGTTCGCCAATTCATGGCAATTTATAAAAAACTAATTATTAAATCTGAGCTACGTGATTTCGATAGCGGAAACTGCAAGTCTTTAGAAAATATTTCAATTTTGTGTTGCCAGTCTGCAATTGAAAAAATTAATATTACTTCTGCACAAAAAAAGCTTTGGGATGATTCATCGGACGATTTAGAGGATTTATATGAGCAAGCTTTGTTCGATGAAGAAATTGTAGGGATTGCACAAAATATCTCAGACATAAGTATACCAGTTATAGTATATATGGCTGGATTTGTAGCACATGCTCTTTTAAAAAAGTTAAAGTGCGATATTTGTGTATCTGGGTTGCTAGCAACAGAAGTAACTCGCAATCACCGATTCATTAGTCTGAAAGACAGAGGTAGCCTGGTATTGCCGTCCGAAGATGTTACATATATAATATACTTTATTGCACATAACTGTTTAACAGAGAACTTAACTGTAATTTGTTTACAAAGGTGGACTTATCTCTAGAAGAGATCTCTTCCAGTCAACCTAGGGCATTGCGATAGACTGTACTTGAAACGGGCCAACATAGTGCAAGGGAGTGTTTAAATAATAACAACGACTAAAATATATATTTATGAATGCAAATACATAAATTAATAAATACTGAAAACATAAACTAATAAACTAAAATATAAAATAAATACATAAATATAATATATACCTAACCTTATAGTGATGTAGTGAATCTATGATGATGATGCGTCAGATACTTGGGATAGTAGATAACTTCTCAATCTGTTTTTAAAAGAGTTAATCGATGGGCTTTCTTGAATTACTTTCGGGAGCCGATTCCATAATTGAGAGGCACGCACGGTAAAGGAGTGGAAATAGAAATTTGTTTTGCTACTAGGCACCTCCAGCATCGTTGTGATACAGGGGCGCCTAGAGCGAGTAGGAGGTGGGAGCAGTTGGAACCTGGATCGTAAGTAAGGAGGGGAATTGGGATCATGTAGGATGTTGTAGAGGAAGGTGAGGATATGCATATCACGGCGAAAACGGATAGGGAGCCATTTAAGTTGAGCACGATATTCGGAAACGCGATCGTATTTACGCAAACTGAAAATGAATCGGATAGCAAGATTTTGAAGGCGCTCTAACTTATTAAGTAGCTCCTCTGTCACATTCAAAAAACAGACATCGGCATAGTCGAGAATAGGGAGTAGAAGAGATTGCGCTAGCATAATTTTGGTGTTGAAAGGAAGAAAAAATTGGAGACGCTTTAGAGAATGATAAGTGTAAAACATACGTCTGCTGATATTATTGATATGAGGTGCCCAGGACATATTGCAATCCATAATTATGCCCAAATTTTTGACTTTGTCACAATACGGGATTGTGACGCCGTCATAAGAGAGTGTAGGTACTGATCCCAATCTATCTTAGATCTGAGCCTGCTACTGCCTACAATGATGGTTTGTGATTTGGTGGGATTGACAAGAAGTCCAAAGCGTTCAGCCCATAGTTGAACAGCAGCAAGGTCTTTATTTAAAATCTCAACAGCCCTGGGCAACTCCGTTAACTCAAAATGTTGGTATATCTGTAAGTCATCTGCATACAGATGGAAGGGAGAAGAGATAACCTGGGATATGTTGTTAATAAATACAGAGAAAAGTAATGGGGAGAGTACGCCGCCTTGGGGAACACCAGCAGTGAGATCCAACCAGTCCGAATTAGCATCGGCTGTTTTCACAAACTGCAGGCGACCGAAGAGGTAAGACTGAAACCAGTCAAGAACCGAAGAGGACATGTTCACTGCACGAAGAGCACCAAGAAGTATGTCATGATCAACAGAATTGAATGCGCTGCTGAAATCCAACAGCACCATTGCTGTGAGCTTGGTGTTATCCATAGCACACCTAATGTCTTCCGTTATATTCAGCAGCGCACCAACTGTGCTGTGGGACGGTCGGAAGCCGGATTGGAAAGGACATAGGAGGTTGTTGGAGGTAAGAAAGGAGTAAAGTTGTTTGTGTACAACAGATTCAAGGACCTTGGTCCTTGGATGTTATAGACATTTGTAGAAAAATGGAAGGAGTAATAAAAAAAACAGTATTAAGAGATGATAAATTTCAAGTTTCTTCAAAATTTACAAAGTCGTTACTGGTACCAAAAGCGTTAAACCACTTCATCGGGACAAATGTGTTCAAATCCATTGATTTTCATCAATTCGACCAGGAACCGTTAAATAATCATATTATTCAATTGATAAAATGTGTCATGGAAAAATACATTGACATTCGACTTCACTTTTTGGCAAAAAATGTGACACCAAAAATTTCAAAGCGTCAAGTACTATCCAAATATTTACATTTTACTGGACAATAAATAAATTTATTTTTATTTGATTTTTATTTTGTATTTCCTTATTTTTATTATTACAGTTTCAACTGCTAGGACTCAAGCCTACTCTCTATTATAAGCGCTCCACACTCACGAACGACGCGAACCGCGAGTGCGCAAACCGAGGGCGGTTTCGCAGTTATTAAATATTAAATAAAATATTTCCATTTTATTTTATTAACAATATATTTTATTATGTATATTTTCAGGTAGTCTTTAAACATTTTTTTATATACCTACGTATATAAAAAAATGTTTAAAGAAAATTAAACGAAGTTATTATGATACAAGAATGTGTTAAAATAAAATATCGATAAAAAATATCGACCATCGCTTTCGACCCCCTAATTGCATGCGTGTGCATTGAATATTCGCAAATAGCAAGTGTTTACAAGTGAATGCCCCGCCCATTCTATGTATGTGTGCTATAAGAAATTGTTTTAGTGTAGCTGCTTTCTTTTTAGTGTGGGTGTTCATGTTTTAAGTGTGTGTCGTAAGTACGCTATTTGTTAATGTTGTAATTATTTGGGTGGGAGATAAGCGGTGGCACTAGGACTCCTTACTATTTCGCAATGAAGGCATATCTCCGGATATCTATGCTCCCCACCAATTTTCAGCCAAATCGGTTCTGCCGTTCTTGAGTTATAAAATGTGTAACTAACACGACTTTCTTTTATATATTACTAGCTTTTGCCCGCGGCTTTGCTCGCGTTAAAAAGAGACAAAAAGTAGCCTATGTTACTCTCCATCCCTTCAACTATCTCCACTTAAAAAATCACGTCAATTCGTCGCTCCGTTTTGCCGTGAAAGAAAGACAAACAGACAGACAGACAGACGCACTTTTCTATTTATAATATTAGTATGGATGGATATTATTTAAGTTCATAAACATATATTTTCATAAAATTGCGCTCACATTTTCTATTAACCACTTCACACAACTGCGCGCCTAGTACTTTTGATTGATTTAAGTACTAAGTATCTCAGTATTTTAAATTTTCTCACATTATCACTTCACATTACTGCGCTCCTAGTACTATTGTTCTCTTAAGTTTTCAATCTTTAATTGAATTTAGAATTAACTATAGGGGAAAATGATTCATCTTTTATAATTATGTTCTCGTCGATTTTTCATTATTTTTAAGATGTATTCTGCTATTCGGGGCGGGGACAGATCCAACGAACCAAAAATCATGAAAATTGGTCTAGCCGATCTCGAGTTATAAGTGTTGTAACAAACCCGACTTTGTTTTATATATATAGATAGATATAGATAGATGTTACACAGACTATGTCATTTATGTTTGTTTGAACTTTTCATAATTAATTTGTCTTTAAGAGAAAGATTGGGAAAATTTCGTCCTTAGATTTTATTTGAAAAGAAAATATAAATGTTACCGGCCAAACCCGATTTCAGGACAAACTAGTTTTGCCTAGGCTACTAGTTCTTCCTCGCCTCGACTCAGGGCACCCCGATTCGGACAGGTTAGGTTAGTTTCTTTCGTGGTTATTTTTTTTAAACCACCCAGAAATAGGAGCCCCGCATAGCGGGGCTCCGTCGACATATCTTATCGACTAGTTAAGCCTAGGCAAAACTAATTTGTCCTGAAATCGGGTTTGGCCGGTAACATATATATTTTAATTAAAACCTTCAATGAGTTTGTCAAAAAACAATGATTTTACAGTTTGAAATTTCCTTGCTTGATAAGTAAGTAATAATTAAAAAGAAGGCTGTATGCTTACGTTTTGAGTAATAAACTGGAACACACGACGGACACGGAACTCATCGCCATCGCTGCTGACGCCATCCATGGCTAAGGGTTGAACATACAACAGATATTTTAATATTCTTATATAATGCACAATCTTATTTCAAAAGAAAATTGTATGTGTGTATAGGTGTGTGTGGGTGTGTATGGGTGTGTGTTTGGGTGTGTATGGGTGTGTGTGTGGGTGTATTGCAACGTTGCACGTTAATTCTGCTCTTAAAATAAACAAACATTTAATTTACTCATAAACATAATCAGAAATAACTGCCAACATTAAAATAAAGTGGATATGGAGAAGTTGCTATGGCAACATAATAGGGGCGTAGACACCACATGACAATCGTACGTGATTGGCTGCGCTTAATTAGTTCCAGAATCTTCGAAAAACCTCGTTTATAAGCCATTGCAGCGTCATTCTACGGGCACAGACGACCGAGCACCTTGTACTAAACATCTTCACGCTGTTCCTCATTATAAAAAATAGGACGACTAAAGTCTATTTAAAATCGTATATCTCTCAAATTAAAATCAGTGTTGTGAAAAACCCCAGACGGGGTTCTACCAACACCTTTACCTTCACCACCGGCGCGCCTACCCGCGCTGCTCAGCGGACGACTACGGTTCCACGGACACCTTTACCATACCACCTTCAGCGCGTCTATCCGTGCTGCGCAAACAACTAGAGGTCCAGGAGCGGTTACTACTGCTTTCCACCGCCGTGTTCAGGGGAGTGGCTGGACAACCCTGCAACGCGCTACGGGACCCTGGCCTACCTCCAGTCTCCGCTACCTACGCCTATAGGATCTGCAGGACAGTAGTGTTCCATAGGCGGTTTAACTTAACGCGATATCGATATCTATCCGACTCATCCCGGCTCACCGGCTTTTCTAATTTTAAATAAATTTGTAACGTATTTCCATAATTTTTTATTTACATCCACCATCGCTAGCCCTACCTAACGCTTAACGTTACAGTATGTATGGGTGTGTGTGTGAGTGTGTGTGTAGGGTTAATTTGTGTGGGTGTATAGGTGTATTCTAGTCTCACCTGCAGCTGCAAGCCGAACATAGCGAATGCTCCGCTGGCGAGCGGAATGCCGAGCAAGTTGTAGACGCTCGCGAACAGGAAGTTGAGCCGCACGCGCCGGACTGTGGTCCGCGAGAGCTCTAGACACGCCACCACGTCTAGCAGGTCGTTCTGTAGAAGATAATAGGTTATTAAGTACCAGTTTTCTAGGAAATAGGGTAAAAGATATAGGTATTTTTAATGGCGAGATAATTAATAAATAAATATCCTGGGACATCTTACACACGGCCATCTGATCCCAAGCTAAGCAGAGCTTGTGTTATGGTAATCAGACAACTGATATACATACTTATATAATTTTTAAATACATACATATTATAGATAAATAACACCCAGACACAGAGCAAACAATTATGCTCATCACAAAAAGTTTGTCCTGGGTGGGAATCGAACCCACGACCTCTGGCTTAGCAGTCAGGGTCACTGACCACTAGACCAACAGGCCCGTCGAAATAGACGTTACTTTGCAAGTTTGCATGTACTTTGGCTTAGCTGCGTTCCGTCTCTATCGTGCACTTGACGTTTGGCAGTTGTGTAACAGTGACAGGTATAGTGCTAAGCCAAAGTCATTGCTTAGTTACGTCTATTTATCGCGCTATAAGAGCTCAAGTCTAGATCGATGTTGGAGTTGTCAAATTACATATATTGCCTGGCCGCGGTTACGGAATAGTTCTAAAAGTAACCGTGGCCCCGGAACATAAAGGGCAACCGAAGGAACTAGTGCGGGTTTTAGTCAGTAACAGTCTGACACTACGGGCGGGAGAAGTCATTTGATGATTTTCCATCCATAAAAAAAAAAGAGTACAAAATGAAAAAACACTTATGTACTCCTAATAATGTATTTTTGTACCTATTTATACAATAAAAGTTAAGAAAACATAATGTCGTGATGGTTAAGGCCCCCGAACATCATGCAAAAGGTTCTGGGTTCGAAATGGGGCAAGTACCAATGTGATTTACACACATCAAAAAAGTCTAGGGATATTGCAATTAAACCTAAACAACTAAAATTCTATTAACTTTTCGTTAAGACACCTACACATTAAAATAAACCTTGTTTAATACCCTATCTAATCTGATAATAAACATTTAGATAAAGTTAAATTAAAAAAAAAACTTAGAAGAAGAGGAAAAACTCAGACAAAATTTCAATCTTAACTTTATTTTTGAAACATCAAAACCTAAACAAAAAAACTATTTTTTTACAAAAATTGTTGAAAACTCTCCTCACACATCTGCAACGGTTCTGCATACTCAAAACAAGGTGTCAATATCCTGTTGTGGAATACTGTCCCAAGTCCTTTAAAGATGCAAGAAAAGCTGGTTTTCATCCTCAATATCTTCAGGGAAATTCCTAAGAGCTCTTCTCAGAAGCATATCCCACGCATGCTCAATAGGATTTAAGTCAGGGGATTGAGCAGGCCAGTCTAAAGCTTGGATATCATGCTGTTTTAACCAACTTGTGACGATACGCGCCGTATGTGGACGGGCATTGTCGTGCATTAGCTGGAAATTTTGTCCCATTTATTGTCTGTGGGGCAAGATTACAGGCTCTAGCACCTCATCTCGGTATTTTAGAGCAGTCATATTGACTTGTATCCAAGCGAGGTCCGTTCTACCGCCGAGACGAATTCCTGCCCAAACCATAATCGTGCCACCTTGATATGCATGAACTTGTTGTAGGTGCTGCAGTCGATTCCAACGTCCAGGTTCTCTCCAAACACGTACTCTTCGCGAATCAGGATGAAATCCAAACCTGGATTCATCAGTGAAAAGCACAAGTGACCATTGAGAATGGTTCCAGTTTTCGTGTGCAATAGCCCATTGTAATCTTCTTCATCGATTGCCTCTCCTTAGCGCTGGTACCCGAAGTGGCCTACGAGTACTAAGGTTGACTTCATGCAGTCGTCTTCTCAAAGTTTGACCGCTTACCAGCAAACCATACTCTCTTTGTAGTCTTTGAACCAATTGCATTGCCGTTACATTTGATTAACTTCGTGCAGCATTTACTATGAATCGGTCCTGTACATGTGTTTTGATGCGTTTAGGTTCTCGGTGCCGTTCCACCACTTCCCCTGTGACACGATAACGTGACTAAAGCCTGGATATAACGCTCTAACTGGTCCTCATGGCTTCAGAAACCGCAATTTAGGACAGTATTCCACAACAGGATATTGACACCCTTGTTTTGAGTATACAGAACCGCTGTAGATGTGTCAGGAGAGTCTTAGGTGGATCCACGGATTATTGATTTAAAGTTTTTAACAATTTAAAAAAAAAAATAGTTGTTTTGTTTAGGTTTTAATGTTTCAAAAATCAAGTTTAGATTGAAATTTTGTCTGAGTTTTTCCTCTTCTTCTAAGTTTTTTTTTAAATTTAACTTTATCTAAAAGTTTATTATCAGATTAGATAGGCTATTAAACAAGGTTTATTTTAATGTGTAGGTGTCTTAACAAAAAGTTAATAGAATTTTAGTTGTTTAGGTTTAATTGAAATATCCCTAGACACTTTTGATGTGTGTATTTCACCATGGCTCACTTTGGCCCATTATGACTCATCGTGGTCCACCAAGGTCCACGATGGCCCTGCACAGCCCACCATGGTCCACCATTCACTACTTGTCCACTCCACTCACCCTCATGAGCACCAGATCAGCTGCTTCCACAGCGACGTCAGTGCCGCTAGCGATAGCGATGCCGACGTCAGCTACTATGACCTATCATAGCCCCCCATTCTCTACTTGTCCACTCCACTCACCCTCATGAGCACCAGATCAGCTGCTTCCACAGCGACGTCAGTGCCGCTAGCGATAGCGATGCCGACGTCAGCTACTATGACCTATCATAGCCCCCCATTCTCTACTTGTCCACTCCACTCACCCTCATGAGCACCAGATCAGCTGCTTCCACAGCGACGTCAGTGCCGCCAGCGATAGCGATGCCGACGTCAGCTACTATGACCTATCATAGCCCCCCATTCTCTACTTGTCCACTCCACTCACCCTCATGAGCACCAGATCAGCTGCTTCCACAGCGACGTCAGTGCCGCTAGCGATAGCGATGCCGACGTCAGCTACTATGACCTATCATAGCCCCCCATTCTCTACTTGTCCACTCCACTCACCCTCATGAGCACCAGATCAGCTGCTTCCACAGCGACGTCAGTGCCGCTAGCGATAGCGATGCCGACGTCAGCTACTATGACCTATCATAGCCCCCCATTCTCTACTTGTCCACTCCACTCACCCTCATGAGCACCAGATCAGCTGCTTCCACAGCGACGTCAGTGCCGCTAGCGATAGCGATGCCGACGTCAGCTACTATGACCTATCATAGCCCCCCATTCTCTACTTGTCCACTCCACTCACCCTCATGAGCACCAGATCAGCTGCTTCCACAGCGACGTCAGTGCCGCTAGCGATAGCGATGCCGACGTCAGCTACTATGACCTATCATAGCCCCCCATTCTCTACTTGTCCACTCCACTCACCCTCATGAGCACCAGATCAGCTGCTTCCACAGCGACGTCAGTGCCGCTAGCGATAGCGATGCCGACGTCAGCTACTATGACCTATCATAGCCCCCCATTCTCTACTTGTCCACTCCACTCACCCTCATGAGCACCAGATCAGCTGCTTCCACAGCGACGTCAGTGCCGCTAGCGATAGCGATGCCGACGTCAGCTACTATGACCTATCATAGCCCCCCATTCTCTACTTGTCCACTCCACTCACCCTCATGAGCACCAGATCAGCTGCTTCCACAGCGACGTCAGTGCCGCTAGCGATAGCGATGCCGACGTCAGCTACTATGACCTATCATAGCCCCCCATTCTCTACTTGTCCACTCCACTCACCCTCATGAGCACCAGATCAGCTGCTTCCACAGCGACGTCAGTGCCGCTAGCGATAGCGATGCCGACGTCAGCTACTATGACCTATCATAGCCCCCCATTCTCTACTTGTCCACTCCACTCACCCTCATGAGCACCAGATCAGCTGCTTCCACAGCGACGTCAGTGCCGCTAGCGATAGCGATGCCGACGTCAGCTACTATGACCTATCATAGCCCCCCATTCTCTACTTGTCCACTCCACTCACCCTCATGAGCACCAGATCAGCTGCTTCCACAGCGACGTCATTGCCGCTAGCGATAGCGATGCCGACGTCAGCTACTATGACCTATCATAGCCCCCCATTCTCTACTTGTCCACTCCACTCACCCTCATGAGCACCAGATCAGCTGCTTCCACAGCGACGTCAGTGCCGCTAGCGATAGCGATGCCGACGTCAGCTACTATGACCTATCATAGCCCCCCATTCTCTACTTGTCCACTCCACTCACCCTCATGAGCACCAGATCAGCTGCTTCCACAGCGACGTCAGTGCCGCTAGCGATAGCGATGCCGACGTCAGCTACTATGACCTATCATAGCCCCCCATTCTCTACTTGTCCACTCCACTCACCCTCATGAGCACCAGATCAGCTGCTTCCACAGCGACGTCAGTGCCGCTAGCGATAGCGATGCCGACGTCAGCTTGCGCGAGCGCGGGCGAGTCGTTGACGCCGTCGCCCACCATGGCCACCTTCTGGCCTTCTTCTTGAAGCTTCTGGATCTTTGCTACCTTGTGCGAGGGTAGGACTTCGGCGTACACTTTGTTGATGCCGACCTGTGGGAAGAAGTATACATTATTGCGATAAATCTGCACAGTAAACTGTTTCCTTAGGCGTGATAGGAAGAGTATTCTTTTTTTATTTAAACCTACTCTCTTCAATGTGTGAATTACATCAATTAACATTAAAACGACCAGACTTTAAAACTGGTATATTTAAAAATGTTCTAAACTAACCACTTCACTCTACGATTTAATGAGGGTGTTAGCGTATGAGAAATCCGCTAGATAGCAATACGTACGCGTGACGTCCAACTGCAGCATGATTGGTGAATTTTGACATATCTGACAATAGCGGGCCATCCACTAACGTTCATTCCTTCTGACTTGTCCCGTCGTGCAATCCGTACAGAAATGCGACGGGATAAAATAAAACCGTTGAAGCCACTAACTAAACCACAATCCTTCGTTCTTTCCCCTGACTTTATCACGACACGCCAGTCCGGCAGGAAAAACAATCCTTCAGTGACCATCCACACGTTTGTGTACATTCCTGTCACTTTGCATCTTGTCAGCCATACCGAGGGATTGCGCGTGTGTGGATGGTGACAATCCTACTATTTTATGAAGATTGTTGTCATTTGAAAGGAATGCTCGTCATTTTAAATAATCTTTATGGATTATTTTCATTTTGCAACAATTATGTTTATATATTTATGATTATATTTATCTGTATGTTTATGTGAGTGTACCTATATGTATTTAGTACTATAGTATGTAAATATATATATTTAATTTTGGTATTCTTTTTGTACCTTTGCATTTTGCATCTACCACGATTTGTCTCTGCATCACCCTAAGTTAGACTGGGAGAAAATGCCTTAGTGTACGAACTGAGTGAAGAGCGTTCAGCGGAGCGTTGAGCGGAGCGTGCAGCGTTGCAAGTTGTTCTCGCGCCACTAGGTCGCCACTCAGGACACCTACGTGTAAATGCATCTGTTTGATATGGACGCCGCACGCCCCGCCCTGCTAGACGCTCGATTTGAGCGGGCTCTCAGGCCCTACACTTAGGCATTAAGTCCGCCTGTGGGCAGTGTTTTTCACATTATGTCCATGAGGTTTAATAATAATAAACATGTGTACCTTTAAAAAAGAGATTGCTGTTGCTTTGAGTTTTATTGCAAGTGAATATCTAGTTAAACCTAAATGAAGACATAGGATGTGGGGAAAAAGTGGTTATTAGAAAAGTAGAAATATAGGACTTTTAAAAAATCTGGCATGCGACGAATCTGATGATTTTAAGAAATATTTAAGAGGCGATGTCTCGTCTTTTAACGAACTGCTCAAGATGATAACACCGTATTGTGTTGTGTGTCTATGTCTTGGAAATCCATTTTGTCCTTCCGGGACGAAGACGAACACAAAATGATTACAAACGAGCGCTCAATCACGCCGGACAAAGAAACAGACACTAACTTGATCACAGCGCGCGTCGCGCCCGTCGCGACAGGACTGGTAGCGAGGTTTTATACCGTCGTTCTTTCTCGTTCTTGCAAATCCACTGGTGTTCATTCCGTAAGGATTGTCGCGACGGTACGGGTGGCAGGATTTTAATACCGTCATTCTTTCTCGCTCTTGCAAATCCACTGGTGTTCATTCCGCAAGGATTGTCGCGACGGGACGGGTGGTGGGATTTTAATACCGTCATTCTTTCTCGCTCTTGCAAATCCACTGGCGTTCATTCCGTAAGGATTGTCAATTCCGGCAGGAATGAACGTTAGTGGATGGCCCGCTATTGTCATGTCGATACGCAAAAACCCTCATTGATCGGACACCTTATGAAATTAAATCAGCAAGGCTAAAAAGGCCACTTTAGGCCCAGCCTAGTTTGGGGTCTTTTAGGTTTTTAAGTTGTAGTCATTTTTAACCGACTTCTAAAAAAAGGAGGAGGTTCTCAATTCGGATGTTTATATTTTTTTGTTTTTTTTTTATGTTTGTTCGCGCATATCTCCGTCGTTTACCAACCGATTTGTATAATTCTTTTTTTGTTTGAAAGGGTAGACTTCCCAAATGGTCCCATTGTCATCAGGTCTAGGATCTGATGATGGTATCATGCCGAAATCGAGGGAACTCCTCAATTTTTATAGCAAAAACGTTCATTTTTATTTTGAAAGTTACTCTAAAACGTACTCAGACATTGAGACTCCAACTAAAAAGTAAAAAATAAAAAGCTTTTTACAAAAAAAAGATAACCGACTTCAAAAACTAAAAGCACAAAAATAACTATTTCGGAAGTCGGTGGCTTCTCTTCTGCCGGTTATCTTTATTTTGCAAAAAGCTTTTTATAATTGGAAATGTGAATATTATGATCTGTTCAAGTGCCCTGTTGAACCATGCAGTTTTGAGAATCCACAATATACCGATAATAATGTATGGGCAGCAAAAAAGTTAAACTATCTTTACTTATCTTACTTTTTTCTTTATCAGCAGATATAAAAAACCCGTCTCCTCCAATACATTACGATCTAACTGGTTGCTACATTGTATTTATTGGCGCATGACGTCACTGACCTGCCTAGTTTCAACAATGAATGATGTAGCCAAATTTTTGTAATGTATTAATTTTAAAAGAGTGTTCACAGAGTTTCTTGCTCGCTCTTCTCCATGAAACCTATTGTTTGGAACGAGCAACTAGCTTCAATTTTCTGACAGACTGACACCTTGACGATTCAAAAGTACTTGTAAATGGTTTATTTAAATAAAATAGTTTTGAGTTTGAAATAGCGTGATATCACTGACCTGTCTCGCTATCGCCACGGCCGTCTTCCTATTATCTCCGGTGAGTAGACAGACTTGGAGGCCCATCTTCTTCAGGCAGTACACTGCTAGATGTGCTTCTGGCTTTACTTCGTCGGCTACGCCGATTGTGCATACTAGTTGGTCTGGAAACGGAAGAAATATATGACAAAACATTGGTGATAGGCGAGACGACAAAAGAAAAGTAATTAGTCCGACAGGTTATTAAAAAAATTTGGACAAGTATTTTTCTTTATCCTCGTTAACGAAATATGACGACGATACCGTGCGTTGAAGTTTGGTAAATCGTCACACCTAGGTACATTTTTTATTGAACGGTAAACAGAACGTCATAATAAGCCCCCATTCCGGAACTTTAATGCTCCTTATCCTGTTATTTGCCGATGACAGTACGATTCTAATAGACTGCCTCAACAAAGATTATTATGAAGATGAAATAAATAATTCCCTAAAATTAATAGTTAACTGCTTTTTTTGTATTGTTGAATTTTTCAAGAAGCACTAAACCGATCGCCAATTTAAATGGGACAACCTCTGAATCATGACCTATCTAACAAAACAAGAATCATCAAAATCCGTTCATAATTGCGGGAATATTGGTGAACATAATATGTAGGGAACACATATAGTGTACGATACACAAACCTGAAATCACGAAAAAAATATCAGCTATTCAGTACATTAGGCAAACATAAATGTACTGAACAGCTGATTTTTTCGCGATTTCAGGTTTGTTCCCATAGTAAAAGTTGTTTGTTATCATGAGCACAATCTCGTGTTTAAGTATCGTACACTAATTACCTTACCAGTAACCCTATACAGGGTGTCCCACGGCTATGCCACATGGAGGGAAAGTACCTTAAATCATAGCAAAAAATAATCCTTATGATGAAACCTTTCAATCGGCATGATAAAACTACAGTGATTATTTTTTCTCGTGGAACAAGTTCGATTCCCAGGCCAACCATTTAATTATTTAAAAATCTATGAATGCAATTTAAATTGTTTTTAAATTTCAAATAATGTCTTCTTTCAGTAAAACGTTCTATCTACAATATTTCAGGTACTTTCCTTGCATGTGGCATAGCCGTGGGACACCCTGTATAATAAAAAAGATATAGACGAATTGAGAACCTCCTCCTTTTTTGAACTCTGTTGTAAATTCTTGTAAAAGATAAAGTGCTTTTATCAACGGCATTTCTTACCATTAATGGCTGCTAATACAGCAGTCCTCCCTAACTCCTCGTCCTGCTGCATAGCTTCCTGCACTCTGCGAGGGACAGTCACTCCGTTGCGCATCATCCACTCGCGGTTGCCGATCAGGACCACTTGTTCTACGTCCTACGAGGAAATGGAGATGATTTAGGAACTATTTTGGACTTTGTGAGTTCTTAAGTTTTAAGTATTACCTAATAAAGTGACGTATGAATATGTGAGACACCTGTTATTGACAAATACAGTGACATTTGGACACCTTACAATTAGTTACAATTGGGTAGTTTACACCATTAACCAATAAATGTTAGACACAATTTCTATAAAACCTCTTTTAATTTCAGCCCGTTAAATTGGGTTCATTTTCAATATGCTATAAAATTTGATTTTTTGTTGCTTTGAAATCAATAAATAGATAGTCAACTGAGTTGTTATTTTAGTGACGTCAAAAGCTGCCATTGCCATATAAAATCTATTGGAAAATTGCGTTTTGACAGCTCATAAAAAGTACCTCAATTGATACTGGTGTAAACTACTGTATTGAAATACCTCGGATACAATCATCAAAGTTATCCATACTAATATTATAAATGGGAAAGTGTGTCTGTCTGTCTGTCTGTTTGTCTTTCTTTCACGGCAAAACGGAGCGACAGATTGACGTGATTTTTTAAGTGGAGATAGTTGAAGGGATGGAGAGTAACATAGGCTACTTTTTGACTCTTTCTAACGCGAGCGAAGCCGCGGGCAGAAGCTAGTAATATTATAAAAGCGAAAGTAACTCTGTCTATCTGTCTGTCTGTTACGCTTTCCCGCTTAAACTACTGAACCGATTTGAATGAAATTTGGTACAGATATAGTCTGGGACCCGAGACAGGACATAGGATAGTTTTCATCCCGGAAATCCCCCGGGAACGGGAACTATTATTCCACGCGGACGAAGTCGCGGGCAAAAGCTAGTAGATTATAATTTTATTAGAACACCAGTTTAATGTATACGCCACTGATATAATGTATACAGTTCAAAGTGACACATCCGCCAAACATTTTGTTGGTGGCTTGATCAAGTTGCACAATCTGATATGGTACAAATTATATGTAATTGAGTATTGTGTACTTATCACGCAAAGATGTTTCCTGGGTGAGAGTCACCACGACCTCTTAGCAGTCAGCTCACTAACCACTAGACCAACAAGGTTGTCAAAATAAAAAAAAAATACTAAAGCTCGTTTATTTGTGACCAGGTGGTACCAGGCGCCAAGGTCCCGGTGGATGGCAAGGTGATCTTCGGACAGAGTACGTGTGATGAATCTCTCATCACTGGGGAATCTATGCCGGTACTTTTTGTCTCTTTCTAACGCGAGCGAAGCCGCGGGCAGAAGCTAGTTTAGTATAAAGGCCCGTCACATTTACTTGAAGTTGTCTAGAACATCGATAGATGTACTCAAATTAAATTGCAAATGGGTATTTTACATCATTAACCAATAAATGTAAGACACAATGGTGCTGATCCTCTTGTTAACTAAATTTAAGTTAAATGCATCCTTATCTTTTCATTTCTTAAAGAAAAGGACAGAAGATACATTTTAGTTTAATCCTGTCAAATTAGACAGCGCCTGAAGAAAATTGACGTATATTTAGACGCCATGTTTTTAAATCGCGTCTAAATTATCTATGGAGTGTCTAAATTTGACAGGACTTAACTAATATTTTATCTTCTGTCCTTTTCTTAAGTAAATGGAAAGAGAAAGATGCACTTAACTTAAATTTACATTAGTTTGTGAATAAGAGAATCGGCACCAATTTCTATAAAACCTCTCTTAATTTTAGCCCCATAAATCTGGTGTTGTTTTAAATTACTGTAAAATTAGATTCTTAGTAGCTTTGAAATCAATAAATAGCAGATTGAGTTGCAAACTTAGTGACGTCATAAGGTGACATTGCTATACAAATTCTATAGAAGGATCGCGTTTTGACAGCTTATATAAACTACGTCAATGAGGGTTTCATGTCGAAAAACGACATGACATTGACAGATATGTCAAAATTCACCAATCTTGCTGCAGATGGACCGGAGTCATCTCGTGTTTTTGGTTATAAGAACACAATATAATTTAATAACCCTACAATTGTCATTTAAACTGAAATATTATTTTCAAACTGGACATTGGCAGAAATCAACGAAACTTCGGTGGATTGCCATAACAAATATAAAAGTTGAAGTTGAGTTGCAGATGGACCTCACGCCTAAGTATTGCCATCTAGCGGATTTCTCATACGCAAAAACCCTCATTATTGATGATGGTGTATAATACCGTATGATATAGTGGAACACTCACCTCGCCGGCAGCGAGTATGTAGGAGTGCAGCCTGGCAGCCGCTTGAGCTGAACTCAAGGCCGCGTCTCCTCCTGGAGACACTACTTCTACTGGAACTCCTTCTACTAGGAATGTGGTGCCGGACCTGGTGGGAGAAATTGTCCTTAAGGAATTTGATGTATTAGACTTATTCATTTGCTTCTGGTGTTGTCTATTTTTGCAAAATGTGGTCGAGCCCAAAGTTTTTAATATGAATGTGTGATATTTTTTAACCGACTTCAAAAAAAAAGTAGGTTCTCTGTTTGACCTGTATATATGTATGTATGTTTGTCCGCGAATATCTTGCGTTTGGCTGAACCGATTTTGATGCGGTTTTCAGAAAAGTGTTCGTTACATTTTGGGGAAGGTTTTAGTATATAACACTAATGGGTATCCCGTGACGTTGCCTGCATAGACCCTGTTTTGCTTTCTTGGGTTGTAGATTTTTAAAGACGATTGTATGTTGGACTCTAACTAAAAAGTAAAATAAAAAATAAAAAGCTTTTTTAAAAAAAAGATAACCGACTTCAAAAACTAAAAGCTCAAAAATAACTATTTCCGAAGTCGGTGGCTTCTCTTCTGCCAGTCGATTTGTGTTGCCACCGACTTCGGAAATAGTTATTTTTGAGCTTTTAGTTTTTGAAGTCGGTTATCTTTTTTTTAAAAAAGCTTTTTTTGTTTATTTAAATTTAATGTAATATTTTTTTTTCATTTGCTACTGGTGAAGTCTATTTTCGCAAAATGTGGTTAAGCCCAAAGTTTTTAATTTGAATGTGTGATATTCTTTATTGATTTAAATACGGGACGCTCTTCGCTTAAAAATGCTAATAAATTTTAAAGCGTCCCATATTATGGAACAAAACTTTAGAATCATGCATCGTGCCACGATGTCTACAACGCACCCTGTTAAAGCGATTGTTAAAGCTGGCAAGACACGGGTTGGTGCAAGACAGAGCTTTATAAGTCATCTAGCGCCATCTCGTTCCCTCAGCCGAACTACTCTCGTTAAAATGTGATGGTAGGCCCCCTGATCGGTGCAGTCGTAGCCGACATCTACGCAGCGGTCACGCAGCGTTTAAGCGTCGACGCAGTGTGGATATGTACACGCCGTCCACGTAGTTGAAAATATGAGAAGTTGGCTTTCTGCGAAGTTGACGTTCTGCGAAGTTGACGTTTTGAGAAGTTGGCATTTTGCGAAGTTGGCATTTTGCGAAGTTGGCGTTTTGCGAAGTTGGCGTTCTACGAAGTTGGCGTTTTGAAAAGTTGACATTATGCGAAGTTGGCGTTTTGAGAAGTTGCCATTATGCGAAGTTGGCATTTTGCGAAGTTGGCATTTTGCGAAGTTGGCGTTCTACGAAGTTGGCGTTTTGCGTCGTGTTGGCATTTTAAGAAGTTGGCATTCTGCGTCGGAACCGTGGTAACGCCACTTTTATGCAGCGGTCACGCGACGGTTACGCAACTTGTTAAAGACTACTAACCTGGTGGTATTATTAAAGTTAGCGATATGCAGGGGTTCCTGGTCGGCGATGGGGCGAAGTCTCGCGCGCAGGCCGCAGCCCGGCGCCGCCACGAAGCTCACGCACGACAGTCCGCTCGGCCCGCCCAGTGCGGACTGGCACCAGCGGACTATGGCTACGGGGGGAGGGATATATTAATCTCTTGAGGCTATAAAGACTGTCGCCTGAGCTCAAACTAGACAGAGAGACATACATACTAGGCTCTCTGCCTATACTTTAGCCAAATTCGATAAAGAATAGAGGTAAACAAACTTTATATTGGTTCTAAAAAAAGGAGGAGGTTCTCAATTCGGATGTTTATATTTTTTTTATATGTTTGTTCGCGCATATCTCCGTCGTTTACCAACCGAGTTGAACAATTCTTTTTTTGTTTGAAAGGGTAGACTTCCCAAATGGTCCCATTATCATCAGGTCCAGGATCTAAAGTTACTCTAAAACGTAGTCAGACATTGAGACTAAGTAAAAAGTAAAAAAACTTTTTAAACCGACTTCAAAAACTAAAAGCACAAAAATAACTATTTCGGAAGTCGGTTGCTTCTCTTCTGCCGGTCTATTTGATGTGTTGCCACCGACTTTCAAAATAGTTATTTTTGTGGTTTTTGTTTTTGAAGTCGGTTATCTTTTTTTCGAAATAACGAGGTAATAATGCATGTTATTTGAGTGATACTAGTGAAATATGCTGCAATAGGATTTCCTAATAAATAGTTAGCGTGAAAAAGGATAATCATGTAAATAATAGAAGATTTGTAAAAATTTGTTGTGATAACCCTATATTGGTTTGTTTACCTGTATTCTTTATCGAAGTTGGCTTAAGTATAGACAACCAACCAACCAACCAACTCTGAAATCGCGAAAAAATATCAGCTGTTTCTAACAAAAGTACAATGCCCTCTCGACAATAATGTATGAAGCAGCTGATATTTTTTTCGCGATTTCAGTGTTGGTTCTATAATAAAAGTTGTTTGTTTTCATGGGTAGAATCGTAACCTAGCGGGTTGTGCAAGACCAAAAATACACCTTGTATAGATAGCCTTGGGTTGCGGAATGTTTATAATAGTTACTGTGACCCCGGAACATAAAGGGCAACCGAAGGAACATGAGTGGGTTTTTGTTATATATGTGTGTGTAATAGCGTGTATGTGTGCGCGGACTGTGTCCGCGCCCTGTTGCTTACCTACAAATAAACCAGTGTGCTATTAGCTGTCAGCCGTTTCACTCGTGCCATCCCTTACATACCTACCTACACAGGCTACACAACAGTTTTAGTCAGTAAAAGTCTGACACGAAGGACGGGTGAAGTCATTTGATGATTTCCCACTCCCCAAAAAAAACCTAGTATAGATAGGAACACTGTGGTGATGGCCTAGTGGTTAAGACGCCCGCCTCTCATGCAAGAGGTTGTGGGTTCGAATCCGGGCAAGTACGAATGTGACTTTTTCAATTCATATGTACTTTCTAAAGATTATCTTAGACGTCGCAGACATCAGTAAAGGGAAACATCGTGAGGAAACCTGGACTTGTAGTAAATATGAGTCCGAAATCGCCAACCCGCATTGAACGCGCGTGGTGATCAATGCTCTTTGCCTTCTCTATATGAGAAGTGGCCTTTACCCTTTGCGGGACAGTAATAGGCTGGTATTGTTATTACATACATTGGAACCCCGCCGCGCCCAGGACGGGAGAAGTCATTTGATGATTTCCCACTCCCCTAAAAAACCTTGTATAGATAGGAACACTGGAGCTCACCTGAAGCGACTGGATGTTCAGAGTTAAGTTCAGCGGTGAGCAGGCAAGCGAGCACAGAGCCCAGCGACGCGGTAGAGCTGTTAGTAGCGACAGCTTGTTGCTACTGTCGGTCTGTATGTTATTATACTACACAGTAGATATTTTTTTCGCGATTTCAGAATTGGTTCCATAATAAAAGTTGTTTGTTTTCATGGGTAGAATCGTCTCCTAGAGGGTTGTGCAGGACCAAAAATACACCTTGTATAGATAGCCTTGGGTTGCGGAATGTTTATAACAGTTACAGCGGCCCCGGAACATAAAGGGCAATCGAAGGAACATGAGTGGGTTTTAGTCAGTAAAAGTCTGACACTCCCTCCCGCACCGCCCAGGACGGGAGAAGTCATTTGATGATTTCCCATTCCCCTAAAAAAACCTTGTATAGATAGGAACACTGGAGCTCACCTGAAGCGACGGGATACTCAGAATTAAGCTCAGCGGTGAGCAGGCAAGCGAGCACAGAGCTACGCGGTAGAGCCTGTTAGTAGCGATAGCTTCGCTACTGTCGGTCTGTGTGTTATTACACTACACAGCAGATACTTTTTTCGCGATTTCAGAGTTGGTTCCATAATAAAAGTTGTTTTATTTATTTATTTATTTAAACTTTATGCACATATGTACAATGGCGGACTTAATGCCTTAGGCATTCTCTACCAGTCTACCCAGGGTGGTGCAGAGATTACATGGTAGGTGCACTAATAAAAAGAAAAAAAAAAAGAAATAGAATAGAAGAATGCAACTTAAAATAGAAAAAAGAATAGACATAATTACCTACTTATTTATATATTAAAGTATATACTACTTAAATAAATATAAATACATACATACATACATATAAAACAAAGAATGTAGTGACTGGTCAATAGACTCTGCTCATATATTTTGAAAATGAATCCTCAATTTCCGCTTGAATCCATAACGGCTAGTGGCCGTCCTGATATCGAGAGGAAGCGCATTCCAGAGAAGAATGGATTGAATCCGAAAGGAGGAATGAACTAAATCCGAAGTATGAGAAGGGCAAAGTAAACGAAGAGTGTTTTCATGGGTAGAATCATCTCTTAGCGGGTTGTGCAAGACCAAAAATACACCTTGTATAGATAGGAACACTAGCTCACCTGAAGCGACGGGATGCTCAGAGTTAAGTTCGGCGGTGAGCAGGCAAGCGAGCACAGAGCCAAGCGACGCGGTAGAACCTGTTAGTAGCGATAGCTTCGCTACTGTTGCGCTGCCGCGGGTTATTGTGCCAGTTTTGTCAAAGATTACTGTTTTCACCTGTAGAGAAGAGAACATTCTAATGATTTCATATTCATATTCATTTATTTGCATACCATAATGTGAATTTAGATGATACAATGGCTTAAAGCTACAGTACAGTGTTATGGACCCTGTAAGGGCACAGCAACATATCAAGCATGGAAAATAAAATAATAAAAGTAAAAATAAAATAAAGTAATAAATTTAAAATTATTTAAACATTGATTTCATTCTTGTAGAACGGAAATATTTTGTAATTTATTTTGTGTAGAGCTGTAAGCCTGTAGCGTTGCTTGTTACATTATACGCGTTACACTATACATGTTACACTTACGAAATTTTGAGTTTCCTTCGAGAATATCTAATTTTTAGGTACAAAAGGTATGCTATTTAGTATGGTGCATGTAAATCTTGAAAAAAACGGTTAAAATTTAAAGCGTGAAAGTGAAACAAACTTAACAAGCAGCAGGTCTATATACTTATTATTCAGGCCCTAATCTGGTGTTATTAAAATAGATAGACAAATTTAAAAACAACGTTAGTACATCTAACCAACGATATTAGCAGAAAAAGACACTAATTAGTGTTTTTATTTTAACCTGAAATTCTTGGTGTATTTTATAAGCATGTAAAGCGTTTCTTTTTCTAATATACCTAAAAATTAAATTAATATATACCTAAAATGTTGTCAATGAAAGAACAACTTGGCTGAACTAAAGTGCCTTTTAAATGGTCTATCCGTACTATCTGTACTCCGTACTAATATTATAAATGCGAAAGTAACTCTGTCTGTCTGTCTGTCTCTTCTTCACGCCTAAACCGCTGAATCGATTTTAATTAAATTTGACACAGATATAGTCTGGGACCCGAGGAAGGATATAGCATAGTTTTCATCCCGGAAATCCCCCGAGAACGGGAACTATGATTCCGCGGACGAAGTCGTGGGCAAAAGCTAGTTAGAAATAAATGATTTGAACTTACCTTATGAGCATTCTCCAGAGGCTCCGCCCCCTTGATAAGCAGCCCCATCTTAGCGCCCACCCCCGTGGCCACCATCACCGCGGTGGGCGTGGCCAGCCCCAGCGCGCACGGACACGCGATGGCCAACACTGACAGCGCGAAGTGGAAGGCCGTCTGAATGATCAGCTCCCAGTCCGCGTAGCCGGCGTTTAGGTACATTGGCTGGAAAGGAATATGTATTTAGAATAGGGATAACGAGAACATCAAAAAGAGGCGGAATAGTTCTAATAGTGACCGTGACCTCGTCACATAAAAGGCAACCGATGGGACATGAGTGGGTTTAAATCAGTAAAAGTCTGATACCCGCCCTACCCAGGGCAGGAGAAGTCATTTGATGATTTCCCACTCACAAAAAAACATGAAAAAACGCCATCCTGTTTAGTCCGTCTGATAGATCGGCCAAAAATACGGGACACGTATTTTTTGCTTGATCAAATAAATAAAAAAATACAAAGATAAGAAGCAACAAAGTTCCGAAGTGGAGGCTTTTGACGTCACTATTCAGCAAAAATTGTGTCTGATCGTGACGTCACGCGAAACTTCAACGCACTGTATCGTTGTCATTTTTCGTTTACGAGAAAAAAGAAAAAAGAAAAAATATACGTGTCCAAAACTGGCAGAAAAAAAGTAATTATACTTTTTTTCGTCGTCTCGCCTATTGCTAACGTCGTAATGTTGGGTTATGAAATTCTTCTAGACAGTCGCTCCACATAAGGTCAATTTATACTAGCGCAGAGTCGAAGCGCATCTAAGCGTCTATCCAAAACTAAACATAACAAATTCAACCTTAACTCCACAGCGTAACACTCACATTACTTCTGAGATTTTAAAAAGACGCGCGTATTCTTCGGAATTCGCGCATCTGCGCGTGAAAAACGCTGATTGGTGCGCGCGCATTCTCGCGTATCCGTGCGCCCACTAGCGAACCGAGAGTCAACTGGCAAGTGATTCAATAGCACTGCTGTTGATGCTACACGTAATAGAGTGCATTCGTGCGGCTTCGCTTTATAAAGAACTAGCTTCTGCCCGCGGCTTCGCTCGCGTTAGAAAGAGACAAAAAGTAGCCTATGTTACTCTCCATCCCTTCAACTATCTCCACTTAAAAAATCACGTCAATTCGTCGCTCCGTTTTGCCGTGAAAGAAAGACAAACAGACAGACAGACAGACACACTTTCCCATTTATAATATTAGTATGGATTTGACGCTTCGACTCTGCGCTAGTATAAATTGACCCATAGAACACTGGTATCCAGCTGAATCCGGTCGAACTGGAAGCCGACACTAACATAGTTGGGAAAAGGCTAGGGACATGATGTAAAATATACACTTACCGGAGTAATAAGTTTGATTCTCTCTATATTTAGCGCTCCACTGATGATCCAGCAAACTAGGGTCAGCAGAGATAGAAATACAACGAGAGGAACGAAGTACCTGAAACAAAAATATATTCATCATTACATAGTATAAAACAAATATTTATTTGTGAAAACTTTTAATTGGCCTTAGCCTTAGTAATCTGTTTTTATTTTTATTTTCTGTTATTAGCTGTAAGTTTTCCTAATAAAATTAAATTAAATAAAGTCTCTGTCTATACTTATGTAAGCTTAGATGTTTTAAACTACGCAACGGATTTTGATGGGCTTTTTTTAATAGATAATGATTCAAGAGGTATGTCGTGATGGCCTAGCTAGTGGATAGACGCCCGCCTCTCGTGTTAGAGGTTGTGGGTTCGAATCCGGGCTCATATGTACTTTCTATAGTTTTATTAGACTGCTGTTCCATTGGACAAGCTCATGCTCAGCAACAGACGTCATGTTCGGGAACGGACGTCATACTTGAGAACTAGCGTCATGTTCGGGAACGGACGCTCTCATGTTCGGTAACGCACGTCATGTTCGGTTACGAACGCTGTTAGTTACGGGAAGGCAAGTCAGTTTCAGGAACGCGAGTCAATTTCGGGAACGGGCATCATGTTCGGGAACGCGCGTCATTTTTTTTAATGCACATCATGTTTGGGAACGGCCCAAAATATTTTTGTTTATTTTTTACTCACCCTGCAATAGTATCAGCAAGTCGTTGCACAGGCGCCTTGCTAGCTTGCGCGTCCTCCACGAGGCGCACGATCTGCGCGAGAGTGCTCGCCTCGCCCGTGTGTGTCGCAGACACTATCAGCGCGCCGTGCTGGTTTATACTGCCGCCGATTACTACTGAGTCTGTTGGAGAAAATTAAAATAATATACTAGGTGAATTTTTAGTCCCGTACCATATACGACGCTAGGAGATGATTCTACCCATGAAAACAAACAACTTTTATTATGGAACCAACTCTGAAATCGCGAAAAAAATATCAGCTGTTCCTAACAAAAGTTCAATGCCCTCCGACCGTAATATATGAAACAGCTGATATTTTTTTCGAGATTTCAGAGTTGGTTCCTTAATAAAAGTTGTTTGTTTTCATGGGTCGAATCATCTCCTAGCGGGTGGTACGGGACTAAAAATACACCTAGTATTTAAAGCATACCCTTTATTGTCTAGGAAATAGAACATACATACCTACCTATAATATTTTCATTTTAATAAAAAAGTATAACTAAGAATTTATTGAGCTCTTTGCAAAAACTTCATCGCTCAGTGCGTTTGAAATTTTGCGTGACGTCACGCCTAGGTAAATTTTAACTGAACAGTGACGTCACTATTGGGAATAGGGTATGAAATCACGCAATCAACAAGAATTCTCACTAAATAATAATTTATTACGTAACACAACGTGCACATGTACAGATCATCAGAATGTGAAAATAAGTGACACCCAGTGTCAAACACAAAACCTATTAAACCTCTTACAATGATTAAAATCCAGAGGCACAGGAAAACATTCATACAGCCACATATAAATAAAATTTAACTCTAATACTCCCACTAAATTTTATATAACTAGACTTGCCTGTACATTGCTACAACCCTACAACTTAAACTAATTATCAATAAACAATATTTCATCCCTTAAATGTTCAAATTTTACAGTTGGCAGAGCTTTAGTCAAAAAGTCAGCCAATTGTTCGGAACTTTGAACATACTTAATATTAATTAACTTTTGCTGTACTTTTTCTCTAATGAAATTATATTTAACATCGATGTGTTTAGTTTTTTTATGAAACACAGGATTGTTAATTAATTTGATTGTACTCTGATTATCAATACATAAACAAGTACAGTTCTGATCAATATCAATTTCTTTGAAAAATTGTCTTAACCATAATAATTTTTTGGCAGCTTCACATCCTGCCATGAATTCAGCCTCAGTTGTTGATAAGGCAATACAAGATTGTTTTTGACTTGCCCAAGATATCGGGCCACCATTTAACATAAATATATAACCAGTAGTTGATTTTCTTGTATCCAAATCACCAGCATAATCTGAGTCTGAATAACCAATTAAATCTTCATGACCTTGGTACTTTATACATACATCTTTTGTTTTTATAAGATATCTAAAAATTCTCTTAAGCTGAGTTATATGATGCAGACTTGGGTTGTTAATATACCTACTTAAGAGATTGACACCAAATGCAATATCTGGCCTAGTTGCCATAGATAAAAACAATAATGACCCTATGGCTTCTCTATAAGGAAAATCTGTCTGCATGTTATCTACATTTTTCGTAATCTGAACATTTACATCAATAGGTGTATTACATGGGTGAGCTGTACTCATATTGAATTTTTTTATAATTTGCTCAATATATTGTCTTTGACCAATACATATTGAATTTTTAGTTTTAACAATTTCTAAACCAACAAATCGGTTTAACTCTAACTCTCTTATTTTAAATCCTTGTTTTAAGTAACTGACAATATGGCCTAAAACTTTTCTAGATTTAGACATAATTAAGGCGTCATCTACATATAATATTAGCAAAGCTTTATTGCCATGAAAATTGGCTACAAACACACAATTGTCAGCTTGTGACTGAATAAAACCAAACTTTAACAGAAAATCGGTAAATTTCCTATTCCAGCAACGAGATGCTTGCTTTAGACCGTAAAGAGATTTGTTTAACTTACATACTTTATTGGCGGGTGCTTTAACTCCATCTGGGATCTCCATGTATATATCCTCCTCCAACTCTCCATATAAGAAGGCTGTTTTGACATCTAGCTGTGTTATTTCCCAGTTATATTCTGCTGAAAGTGCCAACAATATTCTTATAGATTCATACCTTGTCGTAGGGGAAAATATTTCATTATAGTCTACTCCTTCTAATTGAGTAAAACCACGAGCGCACAGTCTGGCTTTATATCTATCAACTTCACCATTTTGTTTTCTTTTAATATTGAAAACCCATTTTGATGTTATAGTTCTCTGATTCAGTTTTTCAACAAAACTCCATGTATTGTTAGAATGATGAGCTTCCAATTCTCCATTAATAGCTTCTAACCATAATTTACTTTCCTTACTATTAATTGCTTCGTCGTAAGTCACAGGCACATTCAGTTCAATTAAATTTGCCTCAAACATTGTTTGTCTGCGTGTTCGACTAGTAACATTTGAATCAAATGAGTCAGAAGAATAGTTTTCTCTCGAAGGTTCATACGTCTCGTCTTGTTCATCAACAGCAGTATGTGCACTGTCATCACTGTAATCCGAACTAGTACGTTCATCACTCACATTTCTCTCTGTGTTGTCTGTCTCTTCAGTTTCTTGTCTTTCTTCATTTTCATCATCACAAATCAAAATTTGAGTTCTATTTCTAGATACTTGAAGACTTTTCAGTTCATTGAAAATAACATTCCTAGATATTGTTATTCTTCTTGTCTTGGGATCATACATTTTATAGTTAGTGTTGTCATAGCCAACTAACATCATTTTGTGACTTTTCGAATCAAGCTTATTTCTCAATTGACCAGGAACGTGAACAAATCCTTCACATCCAAAAACTCGAACATGGTCTAAGCTAGGTTTTATACCACACCATAGCTCCATAGGTGTAACATTAGGTGTCTGGCTAGAAGAAGTGCGATTTAAAATATAAACAGCACAATTGACTGCTTCTGCCCATAAGTTGAGTGGTACACCTCGGGCATAAAGCATGGATCGAGCGCTTTCCATTATGGTCCTGATTTCTCTCTCTGCACGGCCATTCTGCTCGGGAGTGTATGGAGCCGTGAGTTCATGAGAAATACCCTCACTTTCTAAATATTCCTTGAAAACTTTGCTAGTGTATCCTCCACCATTATCAGTGTGTAAAATACGCTCACCATGTGTAAAAAGGTTTTTAACCCTCAAATTATATTTCTTAAAGTAGTCCAACACATCATATTTATTCTTTAAAAAATATACGTATCTAAAACTTGTTGCAGCATCCTTGAAAATAACAAAATATTTCATACCTTGTACTGATGGTACATTTATGGGTCCACAGACATCACTATAAACAACGTCACCTGGCTGTAGTGGTTGTCGTGATGATTTCTGGAATGGTCGACGAGCATGCTTACCATAAGCACAACCTTCACAAACGAACTTGTCGCAGTCTGATAGATCCACACCAGTAATTACATTATTTTTGCACATTTTCTGAATTTCTTTGACATTTAAGTGACCCAATCGTTCATGCCATGTTTTAAGGTCCAACTTTTGTACAACATTGCATACTGGATTTTGAACAGTTTTGACTTTTAACTTATATAAGTTGTTACTTTCTAAAAATGCGCACATTACTATTTCCGTATCCTTGTAAATCACAGCTCCAGTATGTTTCTTCACAATACTGTAACCTTGCCGAGAAACTGCTCCTTCTGAAAACAGGTTTCTCCTAAGTTTAGGTACATAAAGCACATTTTTCAGAATGCTTGTCTCCCACTGCCCATTAACACACTTATTAATCAAAATATTTCCTTGTCCGACAACTTCTATGTCTTCTTGGTTTCCGAGTTTCAGTGGGGATCCTTTATATTGATATAGTTCTACAAAGTTTTCACGCTTGTAAGACATGTGAGCTGAGGCACCACTGTCTAATATCCAGCTGTTTTCTTCATCATCGTCATGCCATTCACTGCTTTCTATATTGAAGGCTAACATATTTTTATCTTTTTTATTTTGTTTAGGTGCACGACAGTCTTTTGCAAAATGGCCGCGTTTTCCACAATTATAACAAACAAAACGATGATGTACTGTTTCTTTTGTTTCTTTCTTTGTTTCTGTCGGTGTGAAATTTTTCTTCTTAGCATTTTGTTTTGCTACTACTAAAGCCATCTCATTCTCTTCTTCTACATTGAAAGTAGCCTCCTCGTCTAATAGCCGAGCTGTCAAATTGATCACGGTTTGTTTGCTTGAATCAAGCGACATCCAAGCCTGACGAAGAGATCTATATTTGGGAGGCAGTGTGCTCAATATTTTGGTTATAATACCAGTTTCACTGATGTCTTCTCCGTTTTCTTTTAACTGCTTAGCCAAACTCTCAATTATTGCTATATGCTGAGCAATACTGTCACCCGGCGCCATTTTATATTGATAGAAACGTTCATGTAAAATCATTTTATTCATCTCAGATTTTTGTTCATAGATGGATTCTAATTTAGTCATCACCTGGAGAGCGGTTTCACAGTTTTCGATCAATGCTATTTGTTTTAAATCCATTGCCGACGTAATTATAAACATTGCCATGCCGTCATCTTTATTCCATTGGCTGGCATTCATTTCTGGTTTAGGCTGGTTTATGTCCAAACCTTTGGCACGTAGAGCACATTTTATTTGGAATTTCCACTGCTTAAAATTGGTACCGTCGAACTTATCGAGGTTCATCGTTTTTCCAAACTCCATTTTTATTTTCTGTTTGACTTGACACAATGCGGTTCTTTTGTTAAACTTTGAACCCTATCTGTACTGTATTCTTACTTCTGCTCTTTATTGATTACTTACGCGTGTCCTGGGCCCATAACCTATTGGGAATAGGGTATGAAATCACGCAATCAACAAGAATTCTCACTAAATAATAATTTATTACGTAACACAACGTGCACATGTACAGATCATCAGAATGTGAAAATAAGTGACACCCAGTGTCAAACACAAAACCTATTAAACCTCTTACAATGATTAAAATCCAGAGGCACAGGAAAACATTCATACAGCCACATATAAATAAAATTTAACTCTAATAGTCACAAGTCACAACTCCCTACTCCGGAACTTTGATGCTCTGTACCTTTGAATTTTTTAATTACCATCCGACATCCGGCTGTCGCACTGCTATTGCCTTTCTATTTTCTTTCGAATTATGTGCATTCAAACAATTAATTTGACCAAGCAAATACAGGTTTAGTTTTTTTGGACGATCTAACAGACGGGCTAAACAGAATGCCTTTATTTTATGTTGTCAAACTCAAAACTCAAACTCAAAACTATTTTATTCAAATAAACCAATTATTTACAGGTACTTTTGAATCGTCAAGGTGTCAGTCTGTCAGAAAAATGAAGCTAGTTGCTCGTTCCAAAAAGTACGTCCCATGGAGAAGAGCGAGCAAGAAACTCCATGGACACTCTTTTAAAATCAATACATTACAATAATTTGGTTACATCATTCATTGTTGTATCTAAGGTACTATGTGAGAACAACGTAACAAGTCGGACATGTTAGAAATATTAAAATAAACAAAACAAATTTTAAAATAACTGTGTGTGGCAGCTAAGAGATGACCTGTCTCAGCAGACAGCGCCCGTTCACGGACATGACGTCTGGATCGGCACCAAATAGCTCAACCATTTTGAAGTCGTCCTTGTCCTTGTCGTCATCCCTATTGTTCTAACTAGGTCTAAGGCCTTACCTTTAGTCTTAGGCACCGGCATAGACTCCCCAGTGATAAGGGATTCATCACACGTACTCTGTCCGAAGATCACCTTACCGTCTACTGGGACCTTGGCGCCTGGTACCACCTGGTCACAAAAGAACCATTTGAACATAGGATCACTGGTCATTAGTGTACGATGAACACGAGATTGTGCTGATAACCAACAACTTTTACTATGGGAACCAACCTGAAGTCGCGAAACAAAAACTTCGAAAGTCGCTGGCAACACAAATCGACAGGCAGAAAGGAAACAGACTTCCGAAATTTTAGTTAGTTTTATGTTTTTAGTAAAGGCGGGTGTTATTTTATTTTTTTTCACGTTTTTGTGCAGAGTCCCAATGTCGGACTGTGTATTACAGTAACGTTTAAAGCAAATTATTTTCAAAATAAAACTACTTACAATGTTAAAAAACGAAAATAAAAAAAAAGAACCATCAAAATCCGTCCATAACTGGCGGGAATATAGGTGAACATAAATAAAAAAAACATAAGGACGAATTGAGAACCTCTTCCTTTTCTGGAGTCGGTTAAAAATAAAACCTGTTAAGCTCTTACTAATTTTGACCTCACGCCACTAAATAGTCGTGGAAGATCAGGTACAAAGGTACGAAAAACCGTGGGTGAACCACGGTTTTTCACTTTCGGCCCTATCAGAATACCAGCGCTGCGGTATTTTTTATGGCAAAAATCGCAGCATCGCGCTGAGATAGGGACCCGTTTTTGGCCTCGTACAGGTATTTTTTTGTTATATATGTCACCGGAAAATAACAAGATCCGTAAGTTTATCAATCTACTAGAAAGTTTATAAACTTCCGTAGGATTCTAAACGGGAGATAAATTGTAATATTTTACGTTCACATTTTCGTAAATTTATCAATTTCCGACGTCATACGGTAAATTTATAAACTAACGGTTATCTATTCGTAAGATTTTAAACGGTTTGACCAATCACAGAAACTCTTTTAAGTATACGCATCTTTGAAATACGTAAAATAACACACTGCTCTCTGATTGGTCAATGTTCATAGTGGCAATGCTTGTGTCCAGATACTGGTATAATCAGACTTGGCAAACTATAAATTGGAAGCAACAATGCCTGGTTTCTCTCTGGCACGGATCTAGTGAGTTGAGTTTTCTTTGAGTTGCAACACAGTTCAACATTTAAAACTAATAAAAACGCACAAGCAAACTGGTTTATTTATGTTCCGTGGCGAACAATGGCGGCCGCGAGGAAGGAGAAGTGACACGTAACAGTCAACCAATCAGATCGCGCGTAGCGTTTGGTTACTGCTTACTTATTATTTTACGAGTGAGTTCAGTAAGTTTATCAATTTACGAAAACGTGGACAAAAATATTACAATTTATCTCTCGTTTAGAATCCTACGAAAGTTTATAAATTTCCTAGTAAATTGATAAACTTACGGATCTTGTTATTTTCCGGTGACATATATATTCATGATAGGTATATTTTTCTTTTTGTTTGTGTTATTTTTCTTTCCTGTGTGTGACCAATTTAAATGTTTTTCTTTCTTTCTTTCTTTTTTATTTCTTTACCTTTCAATCTTCAGAATTGGCTATGAAGAGATCCTTTGCTTAAGAACCTTACCTTGAGAACATCTCCTCGTTCCACCAGGTCCACTGGTATGCTCCTCTCGCTGACAGGATGCCCGTTGTCATCCAGGGTCACCAGAACTGCTTCCGTTGGCTTCAGGGATAACAGCTTCGATAGCGCTTCTGAAGTTTTGCCCTGGAGAAAGAATGGAAGAGTTATTCATAAAAAATGTTGAGAGGCAGGAATTAATGAGAATCCATACTAATATTATAAATGGGAAAGTGTGTCTGTCTGTCTGTTTGTCTTTCTTTCACGGCAAAACGGAGCGATGAATTGACGTGATTTTTTTAAGTGGAGATAGTTGAAGGGATGGAGAGTAACATAGGCTACTTTTTGTCTCTTTCTAACGCGAGCGAAGCCGCGGGCAAAAACTAGTGGAGAATAAAGGAGGATCCTCATCGCTTAAAAATGAGCTTACTACAACCAAAACACTAATCACCAAAATCACCACTTTACAAAACCATGCTGTTAATACCATCTTGCTGACCTTTTTCTCATACACACTACTACTTTTCTGAATAACCATGTCAAAATTACAAATAATTACCAAAAACACTACTTCTCTAAAACACACTTAAATAACTTCCAGACTATTTCCTCACACCCCCAAGAACTTCTCTTTATGTCCTCAACCCATCATCACTAATCACCAAAATCACCACTTCACAAAAACACACTCCACACCTTCTAAACCATTCCCTCACACCTAGTACCCCTTCTCTCATTGCCCCCGCCCCAAAATCACTAATCACCACAATCACCAACCTTGGCAATGTGTTCCAGCCATCGTCCAAGGGACACGAAGACGAGCAGCATGGGCGGCGTGTCAAAGAACGTGACGGGACTCGTGTCCTGTTGCATCGCCATAGCTGCTATCACCACAGCTAACGAGTAGGCGTAACTGGTGATAAAATAGAAGGTGAATTCATCATAAAAATCATTATTAAAAACTTTCGTTCGTAAAAATTGCTTGAATTCTTTCTTTTCTGTAACCCTTAATTTGGCATCGTACTACACATAGTACATTAACTTAAAAAAAAAAATATTGTCACGAATATCCAAAAAAAATGCATTTTTTATTTTTAATGAGTTGCAATGATCATCAATTAATGCAGGAATTTATTTTCTATTTTGGTTACGTCAATAATGTTTTGTTAAATTTAAAATCTTTCTGAACGGTCAGATATGTCTGAGACATGGGTAAGTTTTTTATTTTTTTTTCTATAATTTTTTGTTTGGGAGTTGTTAATTTTTTGCTTTGAAGTGCTTGAGAAATCAACAAATAATATAAATCATTTGCAATTTTCGGTATAATTTACGTAATTACAGTATTATTAGTTAGAAACCATGTGTGTACTCCAGGAATACCGTTGCCAGGTCAGTAGTAAAAAACACAAAATAGACTTTGGTATACACGGAGTACATTGCCAAAAGCATTGTGTTATTGAATGCGGTATTCATTTGTTTGTTTTATAAATTATAACAATGTTTGAGGTGTGAAAAGCATGTACGATAGTATGTCCAATTATCTTTTTCTGCTGAGCTTGAAACTGACACGATTGCATAAGATTTTAGCTTTGATACCCAAACAAAAAGGACGTTTTGATGATAGTTCAGTAAATATATACAATACTGGACGCTGATTTTAGGAGTTTCGGAGGTAAGAGGGGGAACGGGGGTTCCCTCAGTCTCCTTAAACACCTTTAACCCCTAAATCCTACCTCAAATCTAGCAAACGCATACTTTTAGTGATCATTTTAGCGCGTCATTAGGGGATTTGGGATAGAGAAGAGACCTTCTATGGTAAAAAATTTACAATCTAAAGGCTGCTCAACGTTTCCATCGCTTCGAGAAGTGCAGTCTCTATGCCCTTGTGTATCAAACTGCCAATACTACATGTTCCCCTTCCCCTAAGTAGCTCCAGCTCTTTTTTCTTACAGCCTGTTCAACACGGCACGCGGAGGCTACTTTTTCGGTGCGATTTGAAGATTTTTTATACTCTCTAGAGCAGACTAGTGCCACGTGGGGTTGGGGTTGACTAATTCAGTTTGTCACTAAGGTTTTATTTACACTATTTTCAGATGTTTCTTCTAAAAACTTCGCCTTCAGGGCAACTAACAGTCAGTTTGTCTGTCCCAAATATACTAGAGACAAGTGCAACATGAAACCGCTAAAATATAGTCCAATAACAATTTTTTTACTATCATTTTTGATAATCTTTCTTGTGTTAGCATAATTACTTCATAATAACAAATCTTTTCAACAAAAAATTGGAAACTACTTATTCTGCGTCCAGTATTGTACAAATTAGCTGAATGTTTTAGTTCTGATGACAAGCCACTCTTTCTATTTCCATCTCCAAAGAGCTTCAACTTCTTCTACTGCTGAACGACCGGATGACAGCATCAGGCTCGACGCAATATTGTAAATTTTTCAGAAAAGGGAAATAAAATAATTACGCTGTAGGCTTTGCGAAGAGGGAAGCAGCCAAGTTTTTTACGTGAAGAGCTACATGTATCTGTTTGTGGTAGGAAAAAACTACAAGAGCATTTCCTGTTGTGAATTTTACACTAAATTATTGTTGTTTGTAACGTTTTTTTCGTAAATAAATCTTGGCATTGTACTACACATAGTACAAACATACTGAGACGTAGTTTACGCGATAGCTGGCAATGTACTCCCTGGAGTACACAGATTTTCGCGAAAACTGTAACATTTAGTATTTTTTCATTATTTTTTTCTCTCCTCTGGGATCATAATAAACAAGAAAATAACAGTAAAATATAAAATTCGAGAAAAAATAGTCCTTGCCAAATTAAGGGTCGGTAGTTTCCACCATTATCAATTGACGTACTTTTTATGAGCTGTCAAAACGCCATTCTCCAATAGATTTTGTATGGCAATGGCGACTTATGACGTCACTAAAATAACAACTCAGTTGACTATCTATTTATTGATTTCAAAACAGCTAAAAATCAAATTTTATAGCAAATTGAAAATGAACCGAATTTATTAGGCTGAAATTAATAGAGGTTTTATAAGAATTATGTCTAACATTTATTGGTTAATGGTGGAAACTACCCAATTGTGCTCGTGATAACCAACAATTTTTAAGTACTCCGAAAAAGAATCAGTTGTTCATAGGGCATGCAAACCGATAACCGGTAATCGATAATTTATCGGTTATCGATCCATTTTGACTAAACGATAAATATCGAAAACAAAAACGATAACTACCGATAATCGATAATTTTTTACAATGAATTCTTATACATTTCTGAACTGTGCCTGTCTATGGAACTGTCTATGGAGTGTCTAAATTTGACAGGACTTAACTAAAATGTATCTTCTGTCCTTTTCTTTAAGAAATGGAAAGAGAAAGATGCACTTAACTTAAATTTACGTTAGTTTGTGCACAAGAGAATCGCACCACTATCTATTTTTCATACCCATAAGTGATAAGGGTTGTTCACCCTTAAAATTTTTAACGCGGGTGAAACCGCAGGAGGCAGCTAGTGTTATAGATAAATTACACCCAGACACAGAACAAACAATCATGCTCATCACACAAAGTTTGTCCTGGAACTATTAAGAAATACAAACGTTGATTCAACCTTTTCTTTATTTATTTTTCAGTATATTATATTACTCTTTATTTTAAGCAAGTAATTGCGTTAGTTTGTCCATTTATTTACACGTAAAAAACAAGTTTTTGGATTTATTTTTATAAATAATGACAATTATCGGTAATTACCGGTTTTTATCGAAAAAAAAAACGATATTTTTCATTTTATCGATTATCGGAATATTTCGATAATTGCATGCCCTAGTTGTTCAGTACATTTAAGTTTGCCTGAACAGCTGAACTGAAATGTACTGAAAAGCTGATATTTTTTTTTGCGATTTCGGCTTTGGTCCCTTAATAAAAAATGTTTGTTATCATGAGAACAATGGCGTGTTTAAGTATCGTACACTAATAGGGATGACGATAGCATAAAAAAATGGTATTCTGTTTAGTCCGTCTGATAGATCGGCCAAAAATACAAGACACGTATTTTTTTACTTGATCAAATGAATAAAAATATACAAAGATAAAGAGCAACAAAGTTTCGGAGTGGGGGCTTTTGTCGTCACTATCTTGTAAAAATTGTATAAGATCGTGACGTCACGCGAAACTTCAACGCACTGTATCGTCGTCATTTTACGTTTAGGAGAAAAAAGAAAAAATACGTGTTTAAAATTTTTGGATAATCTCACTGACGGACTAATTACTTTTTTTTTCGTCGTCTCTCCTATTATCAGCCACCCTTAATAGTAAGGAAAAAGAGATTTTCGAATGAAGAAAAAAAAATTACACTCGTGATAAATAATGAATTATCTTACCTTATAGTGGTAGTCATAGATATTAAAACATCCATATTGGAAGTGCCGTGTCGCAAGGCTTTATAAGCTTGCTTGTAGAAATGCCAGCCGCCGATGAACTGCGGAGGAATGGACAAAGTTACTTGATTATATTATTTATTTATTGATAGTATTTCATTTAGAAAGTGCCCTGACACTTACATACATTTGTGGGTGTGTCAGTGTAAGTTTGGGGGGTGTAATTGGTGGTATGTAATTGTTACTTTGAGAGTGTAATTGGGGGTGTATGGACGAAGTTCGGAGTTTAATTGGGGGTGATGGTATGGGGGTTTAATTAGGGGTGTGTGATTGTAACTTTGGGGAGTGTTTCGGGAGTAAGTAGGTGGAAATCCATATGTGGGTGCGTAGGTGTGAGTTTGAGAATGTAATTAGGGGTGTGTAAGTGTAAGTTAGGGGTGTGTAATTAGTAAGTTTGTGGGGGTGTGTGGGTGCAACTTTGGGAGTGTTTTGGGGTGTGTAATAGTAAGTTTATGGGGGTGTGTGGGCATAAGTTAGGGGGTGTAATGAGGGGCGTGTAGCTCACCTGCACGGGCGTGGACAGCACGAACATGACGAGGTTGTCGAGGCTGAGGCCGGGCACGACGCAGCACATGTCGCGCGCGCTGTGTCCGCGCGACATCAGCGCCATGAAGTACGCATATTAACTATGTAGTGTGTATGTGGAAAGGTGGGGTTGTGTTAATAAGAACTTGGGGGTGTGTTATAGGTGTAAGATCAAAGGTGTGTGTGTAAGTTTGAGGAGTGTGTGTCGGTGTTTATTTTGGGGGTGTATAGGTGTAAGTTTAGGGGTGTGTAAATGAAACTTTGGGAGTGTTTTGGGGGTGTGTAATAGTAAGCTTCTGGGGGTGTGTGGGCGTAAGTTTGGGGGTGTGTGGGTGTAAGTTTGAGGGTGTGTGGGCATAAGTTAGGGGGTGTGATGAGGGTGTAAAACCCACCTGCACGGGCGTGGACAGCACGAACATGACGAGGTTGTCGAGGCTGAGGCCGGGCACGACGCAGCACATGTCTCGCGCGCTGTGTCCGCGCGACATCAGCGCCATGAAGTACGCCATCGCGATCATGCACGGACCGCCGAATATTAACGAGATTAGGAACGCGTTCCGCCATTTTTTAATTTCTTCTCTGTGGACAATAATCCGGTTTAAAAAACCCATTATCACGTAAATAATCTTGTTTAAAATTCCCATATTACATAATATTGAACGACTGATGACGAATACAGGCAATTTACGAATACATTTTTGCATTTTCTATCATTGACATTACATATCTCTGGAATCACTATTCCGTCCGTACAAAAAAATACGTTTTTTTGTAGATAATTGCACATGTTCTAAAACCTTTCTCTAGCATAGTTTTACACTTGCCGTTTACGAGAAAAACACGAGTAAACAATATTCTGATCGTCTAACCTTTTATGCAATATGTAAATCGGACTATTGATATTTCTTTTAAAATAAAGTTCAACAATTTTCAGCTCTATGCAAATTTTGGCAAGCTGATTTTAACAAGCTAATAAAACAAAACGTAAAAATCAGAACCCTCAATTTTGTAAAAATTAAAAGTGTTTTTTTAGCTAATTTTAATTATTATCTTGGCAAATTTTAGTACCTTTCTGCAGACTTACTTGTGTTCTAAATAATTAGTGGTCCCTCTGTTATGCGGCGTGATGACGCTGGACTCGAACCCAAGGTTGTTGATAGCCTCGCAAATAGTCCGCGGACCTATCTGTTCGGCGTTGTACTTTATTTTACCTCTGTGAACAAAAATGTGAAGATTTATGTTATTTTCTTTGGGAGGGAAGGACACAACTTGAAAAAGAGCTTCTAAGGCCCGTATTAATAGTCGTCACTCAATTCTGAGACGCTCTCAAGTTTATTGCTGTCCTTATTTTTTCCCTTTAGAATGACAAGGACAGCAAGAGACTTGAGAGCGTCTCGGAGTTGAGTGACGTCTATTAATACGGGCCTAAGAGTTGCTGTATATATTTAAACTAAGCAACACATTTGTTGATTGTCATTTAGCACTGAGGTTGTCAAGCGATTAAATAAAGATTATTACTTCACCTTAAACTTATAAATTATGTATTTATTTACTTGTTAATACAACAAGAGTTAATAAGATTAGATTTCCTTGTTCACAAACCTAACTAAATTAAGGTTCAGTGCATTAAGAAAAGGGCAGAAGATAAAATATTTGTTTAGTCCAAATGTGTTCTTTGTTTTATTTTTGACACTATGTTTTTTAGCAAATAATAATGCTTATGAAGAAGCCTTTAGATAATAATTCATCTCAGGTCATTTTACTAAACTATAAAATAATAAAAAAAAGGTTTAATAATATGACAAAAGTCAATGGTGCCGATTCTCTTATTCACAAACTAACCCAAATTTAATTTAAGTGCATCTTTCTCTTTCCATTTAATTAAGAATAGAACAGAAGATAAAATATTATTTAAGTCCTGTCAAATTAAGACACTATAGCAGATAATTTAGACGCGATTAAAAAACATGGCGACTAAAACTAAGCCAATTTTCTTCAGGCGCTGTCTAATTTGACAGGACTAAACGAATATGTATCTTCTGTCCTTTTCTTAATGAAATGGAAAGATGCACTTAACTTAAATTTAGGTTAGTTTGTGAACAAGTAAATCGGCACCAATGTCAATAGCACTCACTTGCTAGTTGTCAAGGCGACGGTACAAGATACGACCCCCGTCAATTTAAGTACACTCTTTTCTATTTTACTGACACAAGACGCACACGTCATGCCTTTTATCTGAAACGGAAAATCATGTTGTGAGTATTGGATGTTGATGGATGTTTGTGGATGTTTTTGGATGTTGATGGATGTTTATGGATGTTGATGGATGTTTGTGGATGTTGATGGATGGTTATGGATGTTGATGGATGTTGATGGATGTTGATGGATGTTTATAGATGTTTATGGATGTTTATGGAAGATTTGGATTACAGGTAAGTCTCTTGATACAGTTCAAATACAAGTTTACGTGCCGAATTTTACTGAATGATAATGTAAGTCGAGAGTCGGGTTTTAAGATGTTCAAATGGATGAATGTTTTTAAAATCAATGGATTTTTTGGATGACACTAGATATGTAAAAGGATGGTGATAAAAGATCAGTGACGTTAATTATAGCTGTTGTATGCTCATGGATAATTGTGGATGTCAATTTATAACTATGGATGTTTATGAAAAAGCTCAAAAATGATCGGAGATGTTAATTATAGACGACATATGATTTGGATGATGATGGATGTTCATGGATGTTTATTTCGGATCATGGAGGTTTTTAAGATGACGAGGGATGTTTATTATGATTTATGCTCATAGATTGGCTTATATGGTGTTTTTGGATGTTGATGGTTTTTTTTTAATGACAGTGGATATGTGAGACGGACGCTGATAGATGATCAGAGATGTTAATTTGAATTGGATAAAAATATACATCTCTGAGCATGGATGTTTTTGGATGTCGATACATTTTTTTCGATGACAGTGAATTTGTGAGAAGGATGCTGATGTTAATTAGAGACAATAAATGATCGTAGATGTCGATGGATGTTTATGGATGTTTATGGATGTTATTGTATGTTTATAAATACCCACCGCCACATGAAGATCCCGCTGCCCACTCCCATCACAATCACTGATAACACTCGAAGGGAACCCTAACTCTGTGATACAGTTCGCTACGTCGGCGGACATCTTAGTAACATACCTGTACTACTGCTAGTGGATGTTGATGGATGATAATAGAAGACAGTGGATGTTTATGAAAGAAGCTCATAAATGATCAGGAATGTTAATTTATCACGACATTCCTCATGGATGTCTAGGGATGACAACGGATGTTAATGGATGTCAGTGGATGTTTATGAAGACAGCTCATAAATATTCAAAAATGCTAATAATAGACGATAAATGATCATAGATGTTGATGAATGTTCATAGATGCTAATTACGGATAATGGGGTTTTTGATAAATGATCAGGGATGTAAATTAATGGCGACATTCCTCATGGATGTTGATGGATGTCGATGGATGTTGACGGATGTTGACGGATGTTATTGTATGTTTCTAGATACTCACCGCCACATGAAGATCCCGCTGCCCACTCCCATCACAATCACTGATAACACTCGAAGGGAACCCTAACTCCGTGATACAGTTCGCTACGTCAGCTGATATCTTAGTAACATACCTGTACTACTGCTAGTGGATGTTGATGGATGATAATGGTTGTTTACGAATGAAGCTGACAGACGATTAAGTATGTTATTTAAATATGATTATCTTCATGGATGTTGATGGATGTTAATAGATGACAATGGATGTTTATGAAGAAAGCTCATAAATGATCAGAGATGTTAATTATAGATGATATATGGTCGTGGATGTTGGTGGATGTTTATGAAGGAAGCTGATAGATGATCAATTAATGGCGACATTCCTCATGGATGTTGATGGATGTCGATGGATGTTGACGGATGTTGACGGATGTTGACGGATGTTTTTGTATGTTTCTAGATACCCACCGCCACATGAAGATCCCGCTGTCCACTCCCATCACAATCGCTGATAACACTCGAAGGGAACCCTAACTCCGTGATACAGTTCGCTACGTCAGCTGATATCTTAGTAACATACCTGTACAATGCTAATGGATGTTGATGGATGATAATAGATGACAGTGGATGTTTATGAAAGAAGCTCATAAATGATCATGGATGTTAATTTACCACGACATTCCTCATGAATGTTTATGGATGTTAATGAATGTCTAGGGATGACTAAGGATGTTAATGGATGTCAGTGGATGTTTATGAAGAAAGCTCATAAATGATCAGAGATGTTAATTATAGATGATATATGATCGTGGATGTTGGTTGATGTTTATAAAGGACGCCAATAAATTATCAGGGATGTAAATTAATGGCCACATTCCTCATGGATGTTGATAGATGTCGATGGATGTTGACGGATGTTGACGGATGTTGACGGATGTTTTTGTGTGTTTCTACATACTCACCGCCACATGAAGATCCCGCTGTCCACTCCCATCACAATCGCTGATAACACTTGAAGGGAACCCTAACTCCGTGATACAGTTCGCTACGTCGGCCGCCGAAATTTTGCTCGGCGCGTACCGAACTTCTGCCTTCGCTGCTAGAAGAGCTACGAGGATTGAGTGGACGCCTGTAAGAAAGAGATAGGATATTTAGAAATCGTCTATAGATGTACGAAGTTGTGTGTTTATTTATGTACGTAGGGTGACTGGTAAGTAACAAACCTGAAATCGCGAAAAAAGAGAGAATTTTTTTCCTTTTTTTGGTGAGTGAGAAGTCATCAAATATAACTTCTCCCGTCCTGGGCGGGGCGGGAGGGAGTGTCAGATTTCTACTGACTAAAACCCACCCTTGCTCCTTCGATTGTCCTTTATGTTCCGGGGCTGCGGTAACTATTACAAATTTACAACTATTCCGCGACCCCGGCAGCTATGCCGCAACCCCAGCAGAAAATTTTCCTTTGATGGAAATTTATGAAAATATATTTTTTTTTGGTTTTAATGGTACCTTCCCCTAGTTCCCTCTTTACTTACCATATAGCTTGGTGCAGTGCTTCTCGATAGCGGCGACACAGGACGCACAGGTCATGCCGCGCACTTCGAGCGTACATCGAGACAGCTCGCTCTCTGGGATCGGGGATGCTGTGCCCTGTAGCACCAACACATAAACACATTGTGCTCGTAATAACAGTTACACTACAAAGTTTACACTACATATTATTATATCGTCAGCCATTTAGAACCTCCCAGTACCATCACTAGCGATAGAGTATTCATCCACGATTTTATATCTTTATCCCTTCATCTGGCCATTGGTATGGTTTGAGGACCAGGCCAGTTGAGTGAACCACAACCATACCACAGATAAAACAACAAAATGACAATGATCATAAAGGTGAATTTCGCGTGGCAGTAATATGACACCCGACAATAATGACAGCTGTCAGATTGAAATTTCGCCAGATCACAGGTCCGGGCTCGGATTTCCAAAATCCTTTCTTAGTGGCTACCAGTGGCGAAGCGTGCTAACAACTCGATTCCCATCGGCTTCCCTTGACGAAATCAAAATTTATTTACCTACCAAAAATTATTTACATTAATAGAAAATCAAAAGAACATTTATCAAAAATGCCTAAATAAACACTAAATCGTGTATGATTTTACAATAACGGCTTTTAAAATAAAATAGCAAAAATCAACATAATTAAAAATGCACCGTCTACTCATGTAGGTATGGTATCCATGTAGGTAGGCTAGGCCGCGCGACTCACGCGCCGTCGCCGCGTCGCGTCGCCGCTTTGGCGGGCATGACGTAGAAGGTAGGCTAGCTTGCCTTCGTAGATATTCTCCGCGTATAGTTTGATGTCAATCACGTGACGAAAAATTGTTGGTCTCTTTTACTCCTTTGAAAAAAAAACGCTTCTAAGGTAAGCCGTAAAAAATCGAGTTGCTATTATCGGCTTAAATGCAAAAGAGCACCTTATCTCATTGAATTGAAGTTCATTTATATTTGTAGAGAGACTGTTCATTTCGGTACGTAGATTTTAAGTCAGTGTTTCCAAATTAGGAGATTTCCCTACAAATTCAGGGGGTTTATAAAATAATAAGTCAGAGATTCATTAGGGTCATTATATTGTTAGGGATCATGAAGCAGACAACCAGTGGAGTGCGCATAGGCATGTTTTTGTTCTAAATCAAAGTCACCAGATATCGTAGGGGTGGAGCTAAGTTTCGCCCGCTGTGATTGGTCGATGAATTGACAACCAAATGACAACTGATTTTTTAGGGGTTTCCAAAAGGGTGATTGGAAAAATATCGATATCGATAATTATTCAGATTATTAGTTGTATAAGGCCCGATTTTGTAATAAAACAGGGTTTTATAAAAAATAAGGTTATATTAAAAAAGTTTTTGCAATCAAGCAATAGTTTAAATCAATTAATAAAAAAAATAATACGTTTGATTATAAAACAGATTAGTTAAATAAAAAACAAAAAAAATCTATAACGAAAAAAACCTTAGAATAGGTTTTTTTCGTAATAGATCTTTTTGTTTTTAAAAGAATTATAAGTATTTTTTATTATTATACTTATGTATATAATTACTAGCTTATGCTCGCAGCTTCTAATGCTTAGAAGAATTGTTTAAGGTCCAATTTACAATAAAAGGTATGCACGTAAAGGTATCTACGTATAATATAAATGTTAAAAATTAAGAAAAAGTTCTGATTTTAAAACAAATATAAATATTATTTGGTGGTCAAAGTAAATTACAAAATACAGGATATGATACCAAAAAGAATCACTGTGTACGGTTGCTTATTCTTATCGAAAATATAACAAATTAAAACAGATGACAAATGAATGAAAGCACAAGGTTTATTACACATTATGTTGAACCTACTTATAGTACGATAAGATCCTATTTTCGAAGACATGATGTTGAAAAGAGTAAGAGTACGACTTTTATGATGGTAATCAATAGGGTTATATATAAGGACTAAATCTTTCTTAGAAACATGGTAAATTAAATTAGAGGAAAGCATGGAATTTAAACTTTTCAAATCACAGGACGACTTTAACTTTCGAAATTTTCGTTCAATTAAAATAAAATTCTTAAGATTTCATGGTTTTCTTTTAGTTTAAATAGCCATGTTTGTTAGAGAGATTTTGTCCTTTTGAATGGCTCTAACGTTTGACACCATAAAAATAGAAAGTGTTACTTTTTTGGATTTTAGTCGGTTCGATTCCCGGGAGTGGTATGCGAATTTTCAAAAATATTTGAATGCAGTTTTATTTCTTAAAAAAATATAGGAATGTTTCCTTTAAGTAAAATAATCTATCTTAATGATTTAAGGTAGTTTTCTTCCAGGACCTATTGAAACTTTCCACCTTGTATATAAAACAAATCTTACCAAAACAGGCAAACATAGGGTCGTTGTTGCCAAACTAAACAAACGGCGTCGGTCTTTTAAAACTTCTAAGCAATCAGCTGTAAAATGCCTTAAACAAATGACGCTAAAATATTTTGGAAGCCAGTTTTCCTCGTTAGTGGCATTAATCCATTTTTCTTTAACTTCCGAAATATTTGGAAATCTAAAATGAAAACATTAAAACGAAAATTTATTTTTAATTTACCGTAAAAAATTATCGATAAAATAATTTATCTACTATGTTTTGAAGTCACATCACTTCACGACACAGTACGAAGTACTTACGAATAGAAAGGGATAGACTTATCTAATATTCTAGTGAAAGTAAAGGACTTTTTCAAAAGACATCAACGCGATATGACTTTTTTCGGAACCAACCAGTTTAGCTTGAGCTCTCTAATTACCAAAAATGTAGATAAATATAAACATATTTTACTTACCGATGAAAACTTAAGCCATCTTTTTTATAACTTGATGTTTTAGAAGATTTCCCGCACCATTTAATTGCACAGGTACTCATTTTTGCTTCGGTTTTAGACGATAAATGTTTTTTTAGGTACCGAAGTTAGGGAGTGTGCACAGATCCAACAACTGGTCAGTACTAAAAATTGCACTCATACCTGCGTCTCTTATAAGTGATATTCCATTAATGTGTCGTGAGCCCGAATCACCCGTATGCGCGGTCAAGTGGTTGTATAGTCTTTGTTAGGGATATATTTTAGGTGTTTTAGTTTTCCAAAATGTTTATTTTTATTTCTAAATTTAAATCAATCTAGCCATTTATATTTACATGTTAACGTGAGAACCTAGCACATACTGGAGTTACTCTTTACTGCCGCAGAACGCTGAGTTATTCTAAGTCTGATTTAGAACAAAATAGCTTTCGAGCAGTGGCGTGCACAGGGTTTTATGACAGGGTAGGCAGCTTTTTTTCGAAAAAATAAAAAAGTTTTTCGCTATTGCCGAGATAGTAAAAAAAAACTCACTAGATGACCAGATGATTTAAAAGTATAGTTATAACTAAATACCTACCTACCTACTGGTTTGGTTTTGTAACAAAAGAAATAATTAAGTAAACCAACTCATTTAGAAATTAAATCTACACGCCTAACTTTTTTTAAATACGATTTTTTGATGTTATTAACTATTCAACCTTCGAACACACGTGATTCAAGTCAAGACACAATAGAAAGACGCAACGCAACAGCCGGCTATCGCTTGGTCGTCGAAAGGTTAAATAACAGACACGAAAATCAAAATAAGTAATTTCATTGTGTGTACACAAACACGCAGCGAGTAAATACTTAATTTATTTCGTAATTCTTACATTCACATAATAATTTACGGGTTATAGCTTTTACCTTTTCCCTGGGTTAATTCTCGTAATTCAGGTTCAACCAACTTGTTTGAAGTTTTCAATAATTTCGTCATTCGTAAACCTAACATCGTAACTTGTAACAAACTCACATTGTCAACACAAACCTCACAATCGAACAACATTTCACAATATTTTATAAACAAAACAAACAAAAATCGTTAAAGCGTTTAAATAAACTAGTAATCGAATTTAGCAACAAATCGACCTAAGTATTTGCGTTTCAAAACAAATAAAAACAACATGGACTCTTTTACATTAGGATGCAATATTCTAAATTTTGACGGATAAAATGTTAACAAATTAAGTTGCATCAATTTCAACCGGAATTTTACTTAGCAAATGACTTTTTCAACTTGTCGTATAATCTCTCGGTGACAGCCAACAGGCGAAATATTTGAAATGTGTCAACCAATAGAGTAGTTGTCGTTGTAGTCCACGTCACAAAAGGCACTGCCTAGCTGGGGAACTACTTGTAATGTACGCGCGTTGATGTGTGCATTTCACAGACACGAAATGTACCACTACATGTGCACATTTATGAATGAGATTTAGGCAGAATCTAACTCTGCCTACAGCCGTTCTACGAGACGCCGCGCTGGCGCGCGCGCGCCTGTTACGATTCGAATGCGGCGCGAAATTTGATTGTACACTATGATTTATTGTTATTCCTTTATACGTTAGGGACTTTTACATTTTTTTTATTTGTTTTATATTTTTTAGTTTTAAAATATTAGGATTTACATCTACTGGGTCTGGGTGAATTGGTCTAGGGTCGGCAGTGCCTTTCTGCCTATAAGGACCGCACGTCCCTGCTTTCGAGAGGTTGTGGCGATTTTCAGTGTTTTTTTACTTGAGCTTTAGGGGTAAAAAATTTTAAGAGTTGGTAACCCTATCTTAAGTGTCATCGGAATATCAAAATAAACATTTTGTTAATGTTATGGCCGATCGCTCTCGTGACTCCGTGTTTGTTTTGATTTGTGTTGTTTAGTTTGTGAATTTGGACTAATTTGTGAAGTGTGGAGTGTTTACTATTCGATTTGTGACCGATTGTGGTAAGTTCGATTTCATTTAGAATAGCATTAATACGTTTAGACTGCTGTTTAACAGATTATTTACTGAGTGAAGAAACTTCATTTTCGCGCCTTTCTTTCGAAAACAAAAAGCATGTTCTTCAACTAGGACGTGCTCTTCCAAACATGACTACCGAATATAGAAGACTAGATGGATTTATTAAACATTTTACAATAGTTTATACGATGAACATCCGTGGATGACAGGCGAAGCTTCATAATTCACAAATAGGTATTGACAATGAGTTTTTTTGGTAAGATGGTTCGGCTTCCCTTTGCAAAATATTCACGCTTCGCCACTGGTGGCTACTTATCCTTCACAAATAAGACATCCTCCAAGTTTCATGTCTCAAGGACCAGCGGTTTGGGCAGTGTGTCACCCAATGTTATTGACAATTCAAAAGTACAAGTTAATATTATTATTATTATCAGCCGTCTGTGTCCCACTGCAGGGCAAAGGCCTCCCCACCCTCCTTCCACTTATCCCTATCTATCGTTCTCCTCTCTATATCGCTTTCAGACCAATCCTTGTAATCTATCGAGTATTTCCCGCCATTTCCGCCTGGGCCTGCAGTGTTACCGTTTACTACTGTTTGGAATCTACTGGTGCCGATTCTCTTATTCACAAACTAACGTAAATTTAAGTTAAGTGCATCTTTCTCCTTCCATTTCATTAAGAAAAGGACAGAAGATAAAATATTTGTTAAGTCCTGTCAAATTTAGATACTCCATAGATAATTCAAAAGCGATTAAAAACATGGCGACTTACGGCGACATACGCAAATTTTCTTCAGGCGCTGTCTAATTTGACAGAATTAAACTAAAATGTATCTTCTGTCCTTTTCTTTAAGAATGGAAAGAGAAAGATGCATTTAACTTAATTTTTGTTAAGTTTGTGAACAAGAGATTCAGCTTCACTGTATGGTTACTTTTGCAAAGAGCTGCGAAATCGATCCTTATGATCACAGTTATTTTGTTGTTTAATCTGTGGTAAAGTTGTGGTTCACTCAACTGGTCAGAGGCCCTAGTCTGCTATTCAACTTCAACTTTTATATATATTATGGCAATCCACCGAATTTTCGGTGATTTCTGCCAATGTTCAGTTTGAAAATAATATTTCAGTTTAAATGACAATTGTACGGTTATTAAATTATAGTATGGAGATCATACACGTGTTCTTATAACCAAGAATACGAGATGACTCCTAGTCTGCTATTACAATCGTGTCTCAATGATCGACTTTTGACGTGCAACGTCAAACTTTTGACACATTTCCCATACAAAAACTGTCAAAGCTGTCAAATATCCGGCCGATGACAGGTCATTGAGACACTATTGTAATAGCAGACTAGGGCCCCTGGTCGACAAACCATAACATCGGTCAGTTATGGTTACAAAAAGAGATGGGAGGAAGTTACTCACATTAGCCTGTGTTCTACTCTTGACTGGAGAAGGTGGTTTGATGCCGTCGCCTGATCCCTCCTCACTCTTGCTTTGTGGTGTCGACTCTGTAACGATTAGAAAGTAATAATAAATATTATGTTTGGGAAGAGAGAGAGAGAGAGAGAGAATAGGCACTACTTGGTGACCTAAACACATAAATGACCTCTTGATAGCGGAGCTCGGACCTTGAAAGCGGATGACCTCTTGAAAGCGGAGCTTGGACCTTTTTGACACAGCTGCCGGGGGCACAAATATTAAGTTACTAATTTTAAGCTGATAACTTTTTTAAAGAAACTCCATGTAATGTATGTATGTTATTTGAACCAGCATACCGTTTGTGTGTTATTTTTTTTTTATACCTATTTAAACTTGTCTGTTTACTCAATATAATTGGTGTTCACTAAATAAATAAAATAAATAATATCGGCACTGCTGTGTGAAATAAATGTACTTTCTTTCTTTCTTCTTTCAAAAGCATTTTATTTTTTTGTCTTTTTTTTTTCATTTTATCATCAGTGAGGTTAAAGGGCAGCGCAAATTCACATAGATAAATCTTTTTACAACGTGATACATATCAGCGTAGTTTTAGTCAAAACATTATCTAGTTAGAAAATGTGTTTACCAGTTCTTACCCAATCATAGTCTATTATTAATTCTCAAGTTCAGTAAAAAATCTCAATATTTTGAATTACACAAAAAAAATGATAATTTTGAATTTTGACTCAACTTTAAAAGAGACGATAATCCCCGAATTGGTTTCGGCATTTCTTCTCAGAGAGTAGTCACTTAGGAAATGCCGACTCCCGACAGTTTGAAAAGAATATAACGTGTAAAAGTCATTTCCTTAGATTTTAATGGATACCAGGAGAGATACACTCTACATAATTTTACACATATTGCTGGTCTGGAGCAACCAAGCTAGAAACACCAAAACCGTGGAGTCCGTGGACGTCGAAGAGTTAAAAGTACTTTTGCCATACTATTTTCTTTTTCTGGTAGAGTAACCGGTGGCAAAGTGAATGAGTAATATAGGTAAATTGAGGCAATGTGAGATAGCCTCTATACAAATTTTGTTGATGACGACAATATATCCTAAAACAAGCCCCTTACCAGAACACTCATCGTCCGTGAGCACGCTGACAGAGAAGCCGAGCCCGTACACGACATCGGCGAGCTGTCGCGCCGACGTCGTGCCGCGCACGTGTCGCACGCGCGCCGAGCGCTCCGACAGACTCACTGTGGCTGAAGTTACGCCGGCTATCTCGCGGAGAGCTCCTGAGGAAAGAATGAAAAATTGTTTATTTGACCATCTGTGATATTTTGTTTGACAGGACTAAACTATTGTTTATCTTCTATCCTTTTGTTCATTTAGATGAAGAAGAAAAAGATGCACCGAACTTAAATTGTTTTTAGTTTGTTAAGAAGCGAATCAGCACCAATAGTCCTTATTAGTGCTGATTCTCTTGTTCACAAACTAACCTAAGCGAAATATATATCTTCTGTCCTTTTCAATAAAATGAAAAGAGAAAGATGCACTTAACTTAAATTTTGGTTGGTTTGTGAATAAGGGAAACGGCAAAATGTCTTTAACGGCTGCGTCAGTTTAGCAAAAATGAAGCTGGTTTTCAACTCAACCTTGTGTGCCATGGACGCGAAAGTAAATCAGCTTTCATCGAGACCAAATTTAGGCAATTGTAGTATGGGACGTGTTTTATACGAAGCGACTGCCTACCAGAGCTCCACAACCCAGTCACTGGGTACCTTGAATACGTACCTTCAATAGTGTTGACTGACAGGTCATGCCGACTCCTGACAGTAGTCCCTCCACTTCGTCAGACATGTCTATCAGAGCTCCACAACCCAGTCACTGGGTACCTTTAAAACGTACCTTTAATAGTGTTGACTGACAGGACATGCCGACTCCTGACAGTAGCACCTCCACTTCGTCAAACATGTCTATCAGAGCTCCACAAGTCTGTCACTGGGTACCTACAATACGTACCTTTAATAGTGTTGACGCAAGACTGACAGGTCATGCCGACTCCTGACAGTAGCACCTTCACTTCGTCAGAATGTCTATCAGAGCTCCACAACCCAGTCACTGAGTGTGCGACGTACCTTCAATAGTGTTGACTGACAGGACATGCCGACTTCTGACAGTAGCACCTTCACTTTGTAGACATGTCTATTAGAGCTCCACAACCCAGTCAGTCACTGGGTGTGCGACGTACCTTCAATAGTGTTGACTCAGGACTGACAGGTCATGCCGGCGACTGACAGTAGCACCTCCACTTTCTAGACATGTCTATCAGAGCTCAACAACCCAGTCACGGGGGGGTGTGATACGTAACTTAGAAAAGTGTAACTCCGAATATCACGTCCCCGTAAGTTCACGTATTCGAAACACTTAACAACGAATGCACGCTACCTCGAAAAACTTTACGCCGTAGCCATCGTGATCTCGAATAACGAAATCCCAAATTCACCTGTAATCCTGGAGGTAATCAATGTAAAGCTGGGTCTTAAAACAATCGCTGCATTCACTATAAAGGCCTGTCACGGAATCGGTGATAGGCCTTTATAGTGAGATTTCTTTATTCGAGATCACATGGCTGTGGCGTCAAGTTTTTCGAGGTAGCGTGCATTCGTTGTTAAGTGTTTCGTATACGTGAACTTACCCCCGACGTGATATTCGGAGTTACACTTTTCTAAGTTACGTATCACACCCGTCACAGGGTGTGCGACGTACCTTCAATAGTCTACTTACTTCTAGTTCTATTCCGTGATGCTAGGCAATCTAGGCTTCTTCCAGTTGAAACCGCCCCTTTGTGCCTATTAGCCTAGTTCTGTTCTGTCTCCTGCTTTTGTTATGAAAGGAAGTGGAAAACATATTTTTTCTTACTCCTCAGCTGTACTTTTCTGATTAATTTCGTTGCGGGATCCAAGGCAGTTGAATTGATTCTCCGGGACTCGTCGAGCTTCATTGCGCGGCGCTTTTCTGGCGAAATCCACTGTTGATACTGGCTTTCAAGAGTTGCAGTGGTTGGGAATAGTGTGGTGGGATCGTACCTTCAATAGTGTTGACGCAGGACTGACAGGTCATGCCGACGACTGACAGTAGCACCTCCACTTCGTCCTCGCCGGTGCCTGACATGTCTATCAATGTGTCTGTTGGGATCTCTTTGGGTAGTAGGTTCCTGGAAATAATGGGAGTCTGTTTTACTAGGTAGAATTGTGTATGAATAAAATTGTTAAAAAAACTAAGAGAATTTACGTAAACTAATATTTTTGTATAAATATTGTAAATAAGACTTTAGTGTGTTTGGTCTACTGAAAGACTAATAAGTAAATAAACACTGGATATTTGTCAAGAGAAGAACATAAAGAGACCTAAAGCAAATAGATCTACTACGAGTAGACTAAGTAGACCAATTCTCATAAATATGTCCCTACTAAACAGCTTTAGTAAAGTTATTTTAGATTGGTTTACTACAAGTAGACCGATTAGATCAATCAAATGAAGCCAGTCAACACTTTAAATATTCGTCTACGTAGCCAAAACTTAACAACACTAATACATTGGTCTACCATCAGTAGACCGAATAGACTGATTAGACCATGTGATTACATTAATAAATCTTAAAAAGCAGTTTAAAATCTATCAAAATACAGATTCTAGGCTGGTCTTTTCCAAGTAGACCAAGAAGACCGTGTGTATTATGTATGGGACTTTAAACATCAGCTTGAAAACAAACTGAAAATCAAATTTCAAGCTGTTCTTCTCCGAGTAGACCAAGTAGACCAACCTGGTTTCGAGCTCCGTATCAGTGGGCACCTCGAAGCCCACGTCTTCTATATGAGACCTGATAGCCTCCTCCGTGATGGTGCGCGACCAAATATACTAGACAAACACTCAAAATTGTCTACTAAACAGGGTCAGTAAAGTTATTTATTTGGTTTACTGCAAGAAGACCGAGTAGACCGAGCTAACTAAGCTGGTCGACACCTTAAATATTTCATTTACCTATTGTAACCATAAGAATTCTTATTTCATCTTGGTCTACTGCGAGTAGACCCAGTAGACCAAGAAGGATCATGTATGTTGATAAAAAAAACTTAAATAACAGCATAAAACCTATGTTAAAAAATCTATTACAAGCTGGTCTTCTCCGAGTAGACCAAGTAGACCGACCTGGTTTCGAGCTCCGTATCAGTGGGCACCTCGAAGCCCATGTCTTCTATATGAGACCTGATAGCCTCCTCCGTGATGGAGCGCGACCAAATATACTAAGTAGACAAACTCTCAAAATGTCTACTAAACACGGTCAGTAAAGTTATTTATTTGGTTTACTACAAGAAGACCGAGTAGACCGAGCTAACTAAGCTGGTCGACACCTTAAATATTTCGTTTACCTATTGTAACCATAAGAATTCTATTTCATCTTGGTCTACTACGAGTAGACCCAGTAGACCAAGAAGACCGAGTGAATCATGTATGTTGATAAAAAAAACCTAAATAACAGCATGAAAGCTATGTAAAAAAATCTATTACAAGCTGGTCTTCTCCGAGTAGACCAAGTAGACCGACCTGGTTTCGAGCTCCGTATCAGTGGGCACCTCGAAGCCCATGTCTTCTATATGAGACCTGATAGCCTCCTCCGTGATGGTGCGCGACCAAATATACTAAGTAGACCAACACTCAAAATTGTCTACTAAACAGGGTCAGTAAAGTTATTTATTTGGTTTACTACAAGAAGACCGAGTAGACCGAGCTAACTAGGCTGGTCGACACCTTAAATATTTCGTTTACCTATTGTAACCATAAGAATTCTATTTCATCTTGGTCTACTACGAGTAGACCCAGTAGACCAAGAAGACCGAGTGGATCATGTACGTTGATAAAAAAAAACGTAAATAACAGCATGAAAGCTATGTTAAAAAATCTATTACAAGCTGGTCTTCTCCGAGTAGACCAAGTAGACCGACCTGGTTTCGAGCTCCGTATCAGTGGGCACCTCGAAGCCCATGTCTTCTATATGAGACCTGATAGCCTCCTCCGTGATGGTGCGCGACCAAATATACTAAGTAGACAAACACTCAAAATTGTCTACTAAACAGGGTCAGTAAAGTTATTTATTTGGTTTACTACAAGAAGACCGAGTAGACCGAGCTAACTAAGCTGGTCGACACCTTAAATATTTCGTTTACTTATTGTAACCCTAAGAATTATATTTAATCTTGGTCTACTACGAGTAGACCTAGTAGACCAAGAAGACCGAGTGAATCATGTATGTCGATAAAAAAAACTTAAATAACAGCATGAAAGCTATGTTAAAAATCTATTACAAGCTGGTCTTCTCCGAGTAGACCAAGTAGACCGACCTGGTTTCGAGCTCCGTATCAGTGGGCACCTCGAAGCCCATGTCTTCTATATGAGACCTGATAGCCTCCTCCGTGATGGTGCGCGACCAAATATACTAAGTAGACAAATACTCAAAATTGTCTACTAAGCAGGGTCAGTGAAGTTATTTATTAGACCGAGTAGCCCGAGCTTACTAAGCTGGTCGACACCTTAAATATTTCGTTTACCTGTTGTTACCATAAGAATTCTATTTCATCTTGGTCTACTACGAGTAGACCCAGTAGACCAAGAAGACCGAGTGGATCATGTAAGTTGATAAAAAAAACTTAAATAACAGCATGAAAGCTATGTTAAAAATCTATTACAAGCTGGTCTTCTCCGAGTGGACCAAGTAGACCGACCTGGTTTCGAGCTCCGTATCAGTGGGTACCTCGAATCCCATGTCTTCTATATGAGACCTGATAGCCTCCTCCGTGATGGTGCGCGGCTCATATCTGAAGTAGCCTGCGTTTTCTGATAGTTCCACCTGTAAAGTAAGTAGAAATAATTAATAAATATCTTGGGACAACTCACACACGGCCATCTGAACCTTATACTAAGCAGCCTGTACGATGGTAACCGGGCAAATGATATACATACTTTATGGCTGCCTCCCGCGGTTTCACCTGCGTTAAAAATGTTAAGGGTGAACAACCCTTATCACTTAGGGGTATGAATAACAGATAGTAGCCGATTCTCAGACCTACTGAATATGCATATAAAATTTGGTAAAAATCGGTAAAGCCGTTTCGCAGTAGTAAGGTAACTAACATTGTGACACGAGAATTTTATATACAAGGTGTATTTTTTGTATTGCTCAACCTGCTAGGAGATGATTCTACTCATGAAAACAAACAACTTTTATTATGGAACCAACTCTAAAATCGCGAAAAAAATATCAGCAGTTTCTAACATTATGGTCGGAGGGCATTGAACTTTTGTTAGTAACACCTGATATTTTTTTCGCGATTTCAGAGTTGGTTCCATAATAAAAGTTGTTTGTTTTTATGAGTAGAATCATCTCCTAGCGGGTTGAGCAATACCAAAAATACACCTTGTATAAGATATCTTTGGTAATATTATAAAGAGTTGTATGTTTGTTACTCTTTAACGCAAAAACTACTGAACGGATTTTGATGAAACTTTACAGTAATATAGTTTATACGTCAGAATAAGACATAGGCTACCTAACATCACGCTATGACCCACGGGAGCGGAGCAGTAACTAAAAATCTAACATAACGCGTGTGAAACCGCGGAGGACAGCTATTCATGTAATATTTACATAATTAAATAACCGACACCCAGATACACAAAATATAGCATACTAGCTGTCCCCCGCGGTTTTACCCGCGTCATATCAGATTGTTGGTTACTACTCCGCTCGAATTTTACCGAAACTACGTTTTGTGTCACGTCACGTCCCACGCAAACAGGGTCCCTAGTCTGCTATTACAATCGTGTCTCAATGATCGATTTTTGACTTGTAACGTCAAACTTTTGACACATTTTCCATACAAAAACTGTCAAAGTTGTCAAATATCCGGCTGATGACTGGTCATTGAGACCCGATTGTAATAGCAGACTAGGGCCCCAGGATAAAAACAAAAAAAGAAGATAAAAAGTATTCTAGTGTTAGTGGTTAGTGACCCTGATTGCTAAGCCGCAGGTCGTGGGTTCGATTCCCACCCAGGACAAACTTTGTGTGATGAGCACGAATGTTTGTTCTGTGTCTGGGTGTGATTTATCTATATTATGTATATATTTAAAAATATATAAGTATGTTTATCAGTTGTCTGGTTACCATAGTACAAGCTCTGCTTAGTTTGGGATCAGATGACCGTGTGTGAGTTGTCCGAGGATATTTATTTATTTATTTATTTATTTATTCTATGTCCGTCCCCTGGTCCTAAGCTACCTCTCCACCAATTTTCAGCCAAATCGGTTCTGTCGTTCTTGAGTTATAAGATGTGTAACTAACACGACTTCCTTTTATATATGTACCATCGGTGGCCAAATTATTAGGGACAGTATTCATTGAGCAAAATTTTTTTGTTCAAACATCTTTTTCAAGAAAATAAATAATGTTACATAGGTTTTTCTGGTTTGGTTTTACTCCTGGTATTATTATTATTAATTTTGAGATGTGATACCACCATGTGATCGAGTCATTTTAAAAAAAAGTGGTATAGCTTATAATATGTAGCAATTTTGTTAACTTCAGTTGAAAATTACTTTTGTTTCATTGATGGCAAAAACTATTTTTGGTTTTAATTTTACAAGATGTTTCTGTTAAAACTAATCAAACCGCAGATAATGTTTCTGATGATGTCCTATTTTTCTTAAATTGAACACAAAATACTAAGTTTTGAGAACAATATTACGTGATATGTTTAAAATTTCGCCTTTTTAAAATGGATAAAGATGTAGACACGTTTCTACGAAAGTTTATAAAAATAAAAACGTTGTTTCTGTATTTTACACATTCTCTGAAAGATTTCACAGCTATTACAGGTGTCTAAAAGTCTGAAGTAAACAGTATTAAAGTAAAATCTGATCAGAACAAACTTCTAAAAACACAGAGTGTGAAAAAATGTGGCTTAAAACGGATCACCACTCTTTGTTCTGACCTTAAAAACAGAGATGTCTGCCTAAAACATGATAAAAAGTGTATTGTTTCCCTGACTACGATTATAAACGAGGGATAAGACAAGAAAGTAGAAGTATTCGATCGGGCAGTTTGACGGAGGTTGGCCGAGAAGAATTGGATAAATCGCCGGCCGATCAAAAAATCGCGCCTCACCGAGACCATGAAGTAGAAACTACTGCAGTGGGCCTGGCAACACCGAAGTATGACAGTGGCAGACTGGAATCGGTTAATAATATTACTTTTAATATTCCCATACGTCTGAAATACACTATTCAGTAATTATTGCATTATTTTCTGTGTATGCCTCTCCGACGAATATTTTTTTCAAGTGGAGGACGATAAGAGCTCATTTGCAGTCGTACACATCGTGGAATTGTTCGAGAACAGCTCCATGCAGTTTGCTTTTTAGGGAAAACTTAACAACCAGGTAGCATCATTGTGTGATTTAACATCTCAGCTAAAAGCATGGGGTGCCTATATTTCGTGAAAGTGACTACAAGGCAAGATCTGTACAAGTTAGTTCTAGAAACTGAATTATGGCCGCAAGTCGAAGAATGGGTGCCCAGTAGCCGGAGAGTTAAATTTTATGCACGATTCTACATCGTATATCAAGGCCAAGAGTGTTAAAGCATTCCTGTCTAAAAAACAAATAAATATTTTTTGCACTAACTAGATAATTCACCAGATACGAACTCTATTGTGAACATGCAGAAGCTCATCAAGAGGGCTATCGTTAAGCACTTCGTAACCACTAAACACCAGCTTATTGCAGTTCATAGAAATGAGTTTTATCATGACACAAGCCTAAACAACCTGTTATATAATGTATAGAACGTATGAAACGACTTATACGAGCTGTTATTACAGCATTAGGCGGCGGCGTCGCAAAATATTAAGTTATGCACAAAATATTTACTTTCAACTTATTAATGCGTTATTTTTTTAAACAAATTACAAGGTATAATTTCACCTTCATATTTCTTATTTTTATAATCTTAAATAATAAGGTTTTTGAATAAAAAATACCACTGAAGTCTACAACCAATCACTTTTCTGAAAAAATCAATCCAACTTCATAATACAAAAATCATGACACTGTCCCTAATAATTTGGCCAGCTACTGTATATAGATATAGATTTTAACTATATCATAGGTACATTTTAATAGAGATAAAAAAAACTCAAAAATCGTCTATTCAATCACCCTGTGATTGAATAGACGATTTTCGAACGCACAAAAAAGTGTTTGAAGTGGTTTAATGAAATAAAATAATTATTTACCAATAAATCACGAAGAAAGCATTATTTACGTGATTGCAAACACTTGTACAGGTGATTGCACTGAATTTTATTGTAGGTTTAAACATTATTGGCTAATAAATATTTTTCTTTATAATAAAAAGTTCAGTTGCCACCATTAAAACAAATAAAAAATACTAATTAACTACTTTTTCAATTATTGTTGTAAAATAAAAACACAGCCAGTGTTTTGTATTAGAAATGATTTATGTTCTACTAGCTTTTGCCGGCGACTTCGTCCGCGCGATTAATAGTTCCCGTTCCCGGGGGATTTCCGGGATGAAAACTATCCTATGCCCTTTCTCGGGTCCCAGACTATATCTGTACCAAATTTCATTCAAATCGGTTCAGTGGTGTAGGCGTGAAGAAGAGACAGACAGACAGAGTTACTTTCGCATTTATAATATTAGTACGGATTAATATAATAATACTAGCTGTCTACCGCGGTTTCACCTGCTTCTTTGGGCACTACTCTGATGCCGTTGGACGTAGCGTGATGTCATACAACTTTTTTTATATGAATTGAAAATCACCACAAATGTCTTCTCCCGCACTGTGCAGGGCGGAAGGGAGTGTCAGACTTTTACTGACTGAAAGTCACCCTTGTTCCTTCGGTTGCCCTTTATGTTCCAGGGCCGTGGTTACTATAAGGGCCGAGTCACACCGAAATGGCAGCGGCCGCCAGCGTCGGAAGAAGCGAATGGCGCGCGGCCGCTCGCGGCGCGCCGCGAGCGGCCGCGCGACCTTTTCTAGCTTTTCAAGCGATACTAGTCTTTTAAGTATGTAGTTAAAGTTTAAAATTATTTCACACTGAAGCTGCTCGCCGCGCCGCTGCCGGCCGCTGCCATTCCGGTGTGACTCGGGCCTTAGGCTGAGGCTAATCTAGGCTGCGACGCTAGCTACGACACACGACCAATTGAAACAAACACATGGATGCTCACGTATATGGCTACACCGTTCATCAAATACTACTAGCGATGTTTGATTTCTTTCTGCGATAGGAACTACATCGCTGCACCGGCTACATCGACGTATCAGCGAAAACGAGTCGAATATACGCCAGATTTTCGCTTATAATGTAGCCATTCCATGAAGGCATAGAGGTATAGAGTTATATCGAGATAAACAGACGGTCCTAAGCAAGCACTGACTTAGCCATGTCCCCATCTCTATCGTACACTTGACGTTTGGTAGTTGTGTAACTGTGACAGAGGTATAGTGCTAAGCCAAAGTCACTGCTTAGTAACGTCTATTTATCTCGCCATGAGAGTTCAAACATCGAATACCTATTTGGAAGTTACCTACATATTTCTATAGCGCTCTATGTGGCCAGTCGCTCTTTCTAAGCAGGGTAACCATTATTTAATTTTTCACTGGATATTGCTTAAAATAGATGCTTTCAATTTAGCGGATGATTTATAATATGCTAAATGAACTTCTCTCAGATTAGTAAACAGAAGGCAGATAGATAGCGCGGAACACCGCGAGTGAGGTCAACAAAGCAAATACAAAACCAAAAGCGAATACAATCTCGAGTCAGTACGGCACTAAGCGTCGCGCCGTAAACATGTCACAGAAAATATTCATATTTTCGAGAATGATTCCGTCTTTTGTTTTTAAACATTGCAAAAATTGTTCCCTAAATCAAAAGAAAGAACATGGAGTACCTTTTTATAGATTAATATGGTTATTTTTGCCTTTTTGGATGTTATTTTATTTGGAACACAAAACCTCAACAGAACCCTGTCGGTGTTGCTATTTTATTGTGAAAAAATTTACCCTTAAGTTGGGAAATATGTATTGGACACAGGATTATCGATCTACAAGAATATTTATTTCGAGTGTTTTTTTTTTGGTTGGTATGTTTGTATCATGTGTGTACTTATCTTGTATGTGTCAAAAGTCTTCGTTAATAAAACTAGTGAATGTTTTGTCTCTAACTAAAATTATGTAGGTACTTACACCAGTCGATTCGCCAACAAAAAGTAAATATAGTAAAAAACAGTGAACAGTAATATTTTATATTCTGTCCTTTTCTTTAAGAAATGGAAAGAGACAGATGCATTTAACTTAAATTTAGTAGTTTGTGAATAAGAGAATAAATTAGCGCGTTCAAGTTTCAAACAAACAAACTTTTTAGCTTTATAAAATTGTTATACACCTAAGCACTTTATTATTTATATCCCTAAGTTGTTCCATAATATTAAACACACTAAATCAATTATTATTTTGTACTATCTGCCTGCTTTCAGCTTAGCCAGGGTGCATTTTTGTATGTTGTCATACCAACATTGTCCTGACAATTACAAACACAACAAAGTAGATTCACCTAATTAGGCGTAGCAGTTCTTATGCTACGCGCGTACCTACATACTTTTAGTAAATTCATAAATTGATTTTAATTAATATAGACAGAAAGAATGAAATATTACGGGTAATTTTTCATCATCCTAGCAACCGGAACGCACACAGAGGCGACGTGTTCTTACAGCGCAGTCACGTGGCAGTCACGCACACATGTCTCGACATTCGCCGCACTCGTAGTGTTTCGCGCTATCTATCTGCCTACTGTTCTATAATCTGAGGAACTACTAATACACAATCCTTAAAAACTGTATGTATTTAATAGCTCATTTTACAATTTATCTAAAAAGTTATCACTCATGCCACTACGAACATTAATACAGTTGGAAGTTTTTTCCTATATACGGATTTGTCCAATAAAATCATCTTCGACGACTTTCAAAGTAGGTAGTGCCTCACTACCTACTTTGAAATACAGGCATGAGTGATAACTTTTTAGGTTAATTGTGGTATGTCACTACTAGTGACATACCAAAATAACGTCTTCATCATCCAAGAGCATTCGCAAATGATTGTCACTCTACACTTAAAAAGTGAGGTAGGGCCACCGAGAGCGAGATAGACATACCTATAAGTATTTGACTCAAGCTGATGTTCTTTGGTCTCTATCTTTCTTTATCTACACCTTTTTTTTTGGGAGTGGGAAATCATCAAATGACTGCTCCCGTCCTGGGTGCGGCGGGAGGGCGTGTCGGACTTTTACTGACTAAAACCCACTCATGTTCCTTCGGTTGCCTTTTATGTTCCGGGGTCACGGTAACTATTATAAACATTCCGCAACCCCGGCAGGCGTCATGAACCATTCCATGTTTATCTGACTTACCTTCACATACTCAACGCCAGGCAGTTCCCTGATGGAGCCCTCGATGCTGCGGACACACGACTGACATGTCATGCCATTGATCGGCACGCGTACCGCTACCAGCTCCGAACTCGACTCTCTGTGGACGACAGAAGGTTTGGAGTTAGTTGACTGGTAGCTTTAGAGAAATGAAGTGTTTAACGGAGCTGTTAACAATCTTTATCAAGGCCATTTTGGGCAAGAGACCAGAGGCCCTAGTCTGCTATTACAATCGTGTCTCAATGACCAGTCATCGGCCGGGTATTTGACAACATTGACAGTTTTTGCATGGAAAAAGTGTCAAAAGTTTGACGTTACACGTCAAAAATCGATCATTGAGACACGATTGCAATAGCGGACTATGCCCTCCAGTTGGGTAATGACCGCGCCACCAACAAATTGTAGGGAGGGATTCTATACATTTTGTTGCGGGCGCCATCGCCACCCGGGTTGCGCAATCTGATGATCTGAACCGACAGCCGGCTGTCTTTCTATTGTGTTTCAAATCACGTTTGTTCGAAGGATTAAGTACTTATACTTAGATTATGTTATTACTCTGAAATAAAACTCAGCAATAAAAATCCATGTTTATTCAGGGAAACATTTTTCAGATACATTTTGTTTAGTAGTATAATGTGGTTTGATATAATATTTAGTATTACTTGTTATATTTGACTTCCAACCCGCCCCGGCTTTTCACGGGTACTTCGTGCTACAAATCGTTAAAAAAATAAATAAACCTATATATTTATCTTGCCGTAGTGAGGTATCAGTAGTTTTTATACGTATCGTTGTCAAACATAGTTGGTAGGTTGGTAGTACAGAAGATGTTTTAAGATAAAAAATAATGACTCACTTAACACAAATACAACACGTATTATGCATAAAAGGCACACGGAAAACCTGTTCGATGAACACCTAAGAAATATCTACGTAAATATAATACTTAATATCTTTGCTCTCCATAATGTCATGTATAGGTTTCACCTCCTAAGTAAACTTAGGTTCTGCGCAAAATGATTTTCTTTTTCTTTTATGCGCAACTCTAAAATTCTTATCCAAAATTAAAGTAGCCTATATTACTTCTTATAGCATAAGCATCTGCCTGTGAAAGACCCGTCGGAATCGGTGTAGTCGTTTCGGAGATTACACGGAACAAATAGATCACTGACAGGTAGTTTCTTTTTCTATTTATTCCATGAAAACATGGGTCATAATGGGCGAAATTTGATATTTTGTGCACAAACTTAAATTTTACTTATTTGTATAAATTTTATCAGTAGAAATTTAGACTCTACCTACTTCTCAAGTACTCAACTCAAACCTCTGGCCACCCTTCTTGGCATTGCAAGCGAGATGTTTTGTTATCTTAAAACTGCATTAATTAGTCTTTATGTCGACAATTAGCTACAACACAATTAGTCCCTATCTTTAAAACAATGAGATAATAAGCATGGCCTAATTATGTGTTAAAAGATTTAACACACTTAGTGTAAACTGTAAAACTAATTAGATAAGGTTATTAATTATACATTTTTAAAATGGAGTTTAGCATTTAAATGGTTTAAGGCAAAATCTTACATCTCCCTAGCCTTTTCTCAAATATATTGGGATTGGTTTACAGCCTAACCGGATACAGCTGGATACCAGTGATTAACGTGAAGCGGCTGCCTTTTTTTGGCACAATCCCGCCACACTATTCCCAACCACTGCAACTCCTGAAAGCTAGAATCAACAGTGGTGTCCGCCAGAAAAGCGCCGAGCAATGAAGCTCGACGAGTCCCGGAGAAACGATTCAACTGTCTTGGATCCCGCAACGAAATTAATCAGAAAAGAACTGCGGAGGAGTAACAAAAAAAATATTTCCACTTCCCTCCATAACAAGCAGGAGACAGAACAGAACTAGGCCAATAGGCACAAAGGGGCGATTACAACTGGGAGAAGCCCAGATTGCTTAGCACTACGGAATAGAATAAGTTGAATTACTGGGTCCTAAAAATGTGAGCTGCTTCGATTGATTCTAATAATACTAGGTATGGCAAAAGCGCTTGAGCGCACGGAAATTGGTTCTAGTTTCCACAGGGTCCGCGTAATAAACGACACCGGATGTAACCTGTACACTATTCAACATAATATTGCACTCATTCTGCTAAAGAACACACTCCGCGAAAAAGCTTCTGCCTATCAGACCTCCACAACCCAGTAACTGGGCGACACGATACCCCTTGGTTAGACTGGTCAGAATTTCTGGCTTCTGACTACCCGTAACAACTGTCAAAGTTCTACAAATGACAACCGGGACCAACGTCAATGTTAGTTATAGTGATATCCAAGATAAACTTCAGAAAGTACGAATGAATTGAAAAAGTCACATTGGTACTTGCCCGGATTCAAACCCACAACCTCTTAAACGAGAGGCGGGCGCTTACTCACTGGGCCATTACGACATTCAACAAAACAACATTACTAGAAACTACATTTTATACGTAACTAGTTTTTGCTTGCCGGAATGTCGAATTTCCATCCACTATTTTACCCCGTCAGGGGGTAGAATTATCAAAAAAATCTTTCTTAGTGGTTAAAAAATAAAAACAAAGTTATCAAAATTTACATATAAAGAAATAAAGAAAACAACTGACCTCAAAACAGCAATAGTATTGTAACTTACTATGCGTACGCGTTCGCTTGGCTTAAATACGGAATAATACTATGGGGTAACAGCACAGACGCACCTTCACTGTATACTATACAGAAGAAACTAATAAGAATATTGATTAATATCGAAGACACCGACTCATGTAAACCACACTTCAAAGAACTAAACATCTTAACACTGCCCTGCCTCTATATATTTAAAATTTGCAAATTTGTAAGGAAGCTACAGCAAAAGAGACGACATTCAAAATAAAATCAAACTTAGACATGGAAATAGACTCAATCTGCCAACTTCACGATTAAAAATGCACTCCTCTAGCGCATTTGTTACGTCTATTAAAATCTACAATAAATTACCTGAATACATAAAAAACACAGAAACAAATAATATATTTATCAATAAACTAAAACGATTCCTCTTAGAAAAAACCTACTACACAATCGACGAATACTTCAAAGATAAATTCCACCTAGAGAATCGAGGATAATTATTGAAATTAACAAACAAGTAGTATTAAATACATCTATTTACCTTACCTACCGTGCAATATCTTTAACTACTATTTAGCTAATAAAAAATACAGCAAATATAAATAAATATATAAAATAATTACCTAAAATATAATCTAAAATATAACTATTAATAATAAATAAACATAATTATAATAATTAATAATAAATAAAATTAATGGCATAATAGCGAAGAGCCTCGATCAACATCTTAGGAGGCTCTCGCTAGGCGGCTGGATCAAGGGTCTGGTGCAGAAAGCGGTACTCCTGGACACGGCGCGCATTGTCCGGAGGTTCCTCTCTCTAGAGCCCTGACCACCGGTTGCTTGGATCCTGTTCCCGATGCCGGTGGGATACTATTTTTTTATATTTTTAAATGTTATTTTTCTTTTTATATTAATATTTAAAAATGTAAATAATGTGTTTAAAAAATAAATATATGGAATAAAATTAATATAAATCTACACAATAATATCTAATTACAATAAAATAATATCTACTTGCAATAAGATTTAAATACAAGTTTTTTTTTTCCTTTATTTCATTATTATTTTGTATTTAAACAAAGAGCGCTCTTCATCCTCTCCTCTAAAAAAAAACTAACATGCTGTGCCCGACACAGGGTCCATAATTGTTTCTCATAATTTTACCTACCAGCCTTGTATATGTACATTATGGGATGCAATAAAGTTATTGAGTATTGAGTACCTACTCTTCACAAAGAACACACCCTGTAAGTTTCATGTCTCTAGGACCAGCGGTTTGGACTGTGCGTTGATATATCAACAGTCATTGAGTTTACCAATTTCTATAAATAGATTTAAATAAGAAGTCTACCGGCTTAAGCGCACAAACAGGTTACATTTTATATACTAGACCAGACTCCATTCGAACTTTAAAAGCGACACACGAACACATATCTATACTAATATTATAAAGCGGAAAACTTTGTATGTTTGTTTGATTGTAATGAATAGGCTCAAAAACTGCTGGACCGATTTTAAAAATTCTTTCACCATTCGAAAGCTACGTTATCCCTGAGTAATATAGGCTATATAATATCACGCTATGTCCCACGGGGGCGAGGCAGTAACCAAAAACCTAACGTAACGCGGGTGAAACCGCGAGGAACAGCTAGTACAGTATAATATTGCAATGACACACTATTGAAATACGTCATAGTACCACATGACTTTGTATTTAACCAACTTCAACTTCTATTTCGACTCTTTATTAATGGCGTTTGTGGACACCCCAATTCTGCCATGGCCAGATATGCGATTAATTTTACAATCTCAGTCGAAAGAAAGATTTATAACATAAACTAGCTTCTGCCCGCGACTTCGTCCGCGTGGATTTTTCCTGAATTTTCTTTGCTATAAACCTCACGGAGCCCGAGACCATTCCAACGAATGCAAAACCGTGAAAATCGGTTCGTGCGTTCTGGAGTTATAGCGTCAGGAAGGAAAACCCGACTTATTTTTATATAGTAGATATATGGTATGCACCTAGTCCGTCAGAGCCTCGTCAGTGAATCACGTGCAGGTGAGGTTGGCTTTGACCCTGGAGGTGATGGTACTTACACCCCGCTGGCTTTTAGGCTGCTCTTTTCTCTCTATTTTGTCTCAAATAACTTGTGTTCAAAAGTTCAATTGTCACTAAGGCCCGTATTAATAGACGTCACTCAATTCTGAGACGCTCTCAAGTTTATTGCTGTCCTTATTTTTTCCCTTTAGAATGACAAGGACAGCAAGAGACTTGAGAGCGTCTCGGAGTTGAGTGACGTCTATTAATACGGGCCTAAGACAATTCATAGATAATTGAGACGCGATTAAAAATCTAGCCCCTGATCTGGCGTGCATAGACAACGCGGAATTTACCCATGACAGTGCACAGAATATCAGAGCGCGTTTCGGTTGCCTTAGACAACCGACACCAGACGACCCGGAAATTTTTGGTTGCCTTACGCAACTGACGCCAGATCAGGGGCTTGCCGAAAGGCTAGTTTGACAGGACTAAACTACACTGCTAGATGCACTTTAATTTAGTTTATTTGTGAACAAGAGAACTAGCACCAATATGAAAAGAACTTTTAAATGGTGTAAAATAAATGCAAACTTTGCAACGAATTTCTACGTATTTTTACTTGTGGTATTATATGAGCGTCATTTTTATGTGGCAAACAACAAACGACAACACAGGGGAACAGGTTTAACAAGTAAAAGTGGACGACATTAACCTACTGAGATTGAACGAATAAATAAAACTAAATGCAATTCGTGCGTCACTGTTAATAATATAGGTACCAAAGATACCAATATAAAAAACTAGCTTCTGCCCGCGGCTTCGCTCGCGTTAGAAAGAGACATAAAGTAGCCTATGTAACTCTCCATCCCTTCAACTATCTCCACTTAAAAAATCACGTCAATTCGTCGCTCCGTTTTGCCGTGAAAGAAAGACAAACATACAGACAGACACACTTTCCCATTTATAATATTAGTATGGATGGTACTGACCGATTTAGTTGGTGATTTCCCATTTATAATATTAGTATGGATGGTAGGTAAACTGACTGACTGATTTGGTTGGTGATAAATCAGCACACAGCCCAAACTGCTCAAACTCAAACCATTTATATCTAAAAGACCATTTAAAAGGCACTTTAAAACGTCAAAAACAAAGAAAAATGAATTTAGTGGCCCATTCCAAAAAGTTGATTCGTATGGAGAAAAATGGGCAAGAAACTCCATAATCTTGCTTGCTTCCTGAAACGTGCCTTGATTTTAAGACGCTTCCAAATCTGTTGCTGTCCTTACTTTATGTGCATCTTTCTCTTTCTATTTCATTAACAAAGGAACAGAAGATAAAATATTAGTTAAGTCCTGTCAAATTAAGACACTTCTTTTAAAAACATGTCCACTAAAAATACGACAATTTACTTCAGGCGCAGTGTCTAATTTGAGGGGCTTAAGGGCTGATTTTGTTGCGGAATGTTTTTAGTGGTTACCGTGACCCTGGAACATAAAGGGCAATCGAAGGAACATGAGTGGGTTTTAGTCAGTAAGAGTCTGACACGCCCTCCCGCCGCACCCAGGACGGGAGCAGTCATTGGATGATTCCCCACTCACCAAAAAAAAAAAAAAGGGCTGATTTCAATCATCAGTTAAGTTCTATCTGAGGAATAAATATGTCGGTTTGACATATTTTCTATACAAAGCTGTCAACACGTCAAACTTACTCTACAGATAAAAGTTGTCTGGCGATTGAAAAATCGGCCCTTAGTAACACACATTTTATCTTCTGTCCTTTTCTTAATTAAATGGAAAGAGAAAGATGCACTGAACTTAAATTTTGGTTAATTTGTGAACAAGAGAATTAGCACCACTAACCCATGCGGCACTAAAATGACAATGCAAAACGGCACTATCAGTGCCGTCTGTCTGACCAAGCACCTAACGTCATGACGTCATCATGCATCATGGGCATCTGACACATTATCTGATCAAGTTTGTGATCATTTTATCAGCTGTCAAATATAATGACAGCTGTTTAGTTGATAGAAATAATCGCATAAAACCATCCATACTAATATTATAAATGGGAAAGTGTGTCTGTCTGTTTGTCTTTCTTTCATGGCAAAACGGAGCGACGAATTGAAGTGATTTTTTAAATGGCGATAGTTGAAGGGATGGAGAGTTACATAGGCTACTTTTGTCTCTTTCTAACGCGAGCGAAGCCGCGGGCAGAAGCTAGTAACTTTATACAGTGATTATTATGGAGGCCATACACGCTAGGTTTTGCATGATGGTTTTAGCCGTGCATGCATAACCGACAGGCAAGCCCTAGCGTGTATGTGATTAAACTGTACAGTTATCGGTGCATGCAAACTCGGTTATGCTTGTCGGTTTTGCATGCACAGTTATAACCATCATGCAAACCCTAGCGTGTATGGCCTCCATTAGTAAGCGCATTAAGAAATAACAGAAACAAAAAATATGTTTCACAGTTGTTAAAAGTACTTACTGTATAACACGCGATATTTGACGCATAACCCAGTCTATAAAAATCCATCCTTACTAAAAAAAGTTATTTTTCAATAAATTGTTCAATCACTTTTTTAAAACTATAATGTCAATTTCATCACTCAGAAGATTTTTTATCTAAATTTTTATTACGTAGAACACTTAAAATTCGCAGGAACTACCAAGTAGGTAAAAACAATTGTACACAATGAATATTTATATGTATGATAAGATAATTAAACCACAATAAGTTTTTGACGTAACTATATCACTACATTTCACGCACTTATATGTTTTACACTACAATTATTATTGTTCTTTAGCCCTGTTAGAAATCTTTAGTTATAAAAATATTTTTCTTAAAACATGGCCTATTCGTGATTCGTGACAACAAGAACGTTTAAGTGAATGAATTCGGCTAAATGGACCTGTTTTCAAGCCAAGAACTTAAATAAAAAAAGGGCCCAGATACTCGTATACTGACCTGTCATTTTAATAGGCATTCCATACAGAGTGAGATCAACTTATATTGATATCTAGACATGTGAACTTAGAATATTTGCATTCCAAGTTCCAAAAAAATGTATTTATTCTTACTCAAGTTTTTTAAGATTCTAAACAAGGCTAAAGATGCTTATTTACTCTATAACCAATCACAGACAAAAAAAAACACAATAAAAACTACGGTTTCCCGCCGATCGCGTTCGAAATTTAAATATTGTGACGTTCATAGTCTGCGTTCAGTATAAAAGGCGCGCGGAGTGCAAATTGTTTGCACTTCCAGCCGCTTACAGCGCTGAGCGCAATGCAAAAAGACAGTTTGTATCAACCACATCAACTTTTAGTAACGTCTGCGTTTTAATCCTAATCTCAATCCGCTAAACATATCTAAATGACGTTTAAAATAAGTTCATTTTTTAAATCTCTTAAATTCTTGAAATAAAATTAACATCAGACATTTTTGCATGGAAAACAAGTCAAAAGAAACATAATTTATGCTACAAACTTTTACTAGCATAATACATAAAATTATTGACTAGATTTTGACGTTGATTGCCGCTGTGATGATAATCGGCCTTAAAGTTCCACTTCAATAATTTAGTTGGTAGAATTCCGCTCTGGTTATGCTTTACAGCGATAAAGCGCTTCATTTTAACTCTTCTCTGTGTAGGGTCGTGTGACTACTTCGCTGGTATTTGTTATTATTCATGGCGCGAATAACTTTTAATTGTCATTTATTGAGATTACGTAAATAAGTATTACATGCATTCTAAATGATCTCGAATTTCACAGTTAATTTATTTTTATTCATAATGGTATTGATAAGGCGCCAATTAAGATACGCGCGTTTTTATTTAAATAACTCGGTCAGGTTCATTACAAGTAAAAGTAGGTGAAAAAAAATATGACAGTAGAGTATTTTTATATTTTACATCATTAACCAATAAATATAAGACAATTTTTTTAATTACCGCTCTTATTTTAAGCAAAAAAAATGTGCTTCATTTACAATTTACAGTAAAATTGGATTTTTACATGCTCTGCAATCAAAATTAGTTAGTCAATTGAACTGCTAACTTAGTGACGTCATAAGATGCAAATAGTGCTGATTCTCTTGTTCACAAACTTAACTAAATTTAGGTTAAATGCATCTTTCTCTTTCCATTTCATTAAGAAAAGGACAGAAGAGACATTTTAATTTAATCCTGTCAAATTAGACAGCGCCTGAAGAAAATTGGCGTATATTTAGTAGCGCCATGTTTTTAATCGCGTCTAAATTATCTATGGAGTGTCTAAATTTGACAGGACTTAACTAATATTTTATCTTCTGTCATTTTCTTAATGAAATGGAAAGATAAATATGCACTTAACTTAAACTTACGTTAGTTTGTGAATAAGAGAATCGGGACCATTGCCATACAAAATCTAGGAGAATCGCTCTTTGACAGAGTATAAAAAGTACGTCAATTGATGATGGTGTTCAAATACGGTATTGGACAAAGAGATAAAGAATTAAACGATCTTTATTTTGCTAGTAGGTAATAAATTACACTTTTACATGTCATTTTTTTTTCTTATTTTAATAGAACGATGGAGCCGGTGTTTCCTAGCTGGACTACTCTGAGAAGAAACAAGAGTGAATGTTTTCCTACAAATAAAATAACAGTGTTTAGATTTTAACTAAGTACTTTTTAAAATACTTTAAATTATCAACTTTATTGGTGTTAAATATTTATATAGTAATTGTTTACCAATGTACGTAAACCATCAAATATTTTATTTTCACACACAGATTACCTATAATATTTTATTATACATTTCAATCAATAAGACAGGAAAAAGGCAGAGCAATTATAGTCAAGACCATTTTAAGGCCATAACAAAGAGGTCACAGCTGAGAAGGACAGCAAACAGATTGTAACACTAATGGAATTCCGTCGTTGTAATAAATGGTTAGACGTCCGCCCCTAACGCGTGAGGTTGCGGGTTCTATACCGGCAAGTACACACATCAAAAGTGTCTAGGGATATTTCAATTAAACCTAAACAACTAAAATTCTATTAACTTTTTGTTTAGACACCTACACATTAAAATAAACCTTGTTTAATAGCCTATCTAATTTGATAATAAACATTTATATAAAGTTTAATTAAAAAAAAACTTAGAAGAAGAGGAAAAACTCAGACAAAATTTCAATCTTAACTATAAATAAATAAATAAATAAATATCCTGGGACATCTTACACACGGCCATCTGATCCCAAGCTAAGCAGAGCTTGTGTTATGGTAATCAGACAACTGATATACATACTTATATAATTTTTAAATATATACATATTATAGATAAATAACACCCAGACACAGAACAAACATTTATTGCTCATCACACAAAGTTTGTTCTGGGTGGGAATCGAACCCACGACCTCAGGCTTAGCAGTCAGGGTCACTGACCACTTAACTAGACCAACAGGTCCGTCAGTAACTTTATTTTTAAATCATCAAAACCTAAACAAAAAAACTATTTTTTTTACAAAAATTGTTGAAAACATAAAATTAATAATCCGTGGATCCACCTAAGACTCTCCTGACACACTGCAGCGGTTCTATATACTCAAGACAAAGTGTCAATATCCTGTTGCGGAATACTGTCCCAAGTCCTTTTAATATGCAAGAAAAGCTGGTGTTCATCCTCAATATCTTCAGGGAAATTCCTAAGAGCTCTTCTCAGAAGTAGTGTTGCCCAAATTCAGTCTTGGTCTTGCAGTCTTGGTCTTGTTCTTGCGTTTTTGCAAGACCAAGAACAAGACCGCGTATTTTTAGCAAGACCAAGACCAAGACTGACCGTGCAAGACTTGAGCAAGAACAAGACATAGCCTGCAAGACTCTTGCGTCTTGCAGCTAGGACTTAGCGCTATTTCACTGAGTAGTTAGGCGTAACAGTTCGGTGTATAGGTAGGTACCTGCTGAGAGGTTATTTTCTAAAGCATCATCAAAGAAATAGGTTAAGTGATGAGTCAGCCAGATGGTTACTTTGTATTAATTCTTGGTCAAAAAAATTGATATAAAGTATCATAACCTAATGATAAAGCTGTTGATTTGTGTTGTATTTTATTTTTTATTCAAATAAATGATAAATCGAAAAACTCTTTTATTAAATTTCTTATAAGTTGAGGGTTCAATCTCTTTCTAGACAGATAAGTATTGTTCTTTAAAATACAGTCAAGTTATCGTAATTAATTTGATTTTTTACATGTTTTAGCAAATGTAAGCTTATAAATCATAAATGTTTATTAAGAAACAGTCACTTCCATGGAAAACGACATATAGGTCAGTTGATTTTTCGAATTTCTTATCAAATCTTCAGTTATTTATTAATCTGCTTGATCTTTACTATGGCTATGTTAATTCAAGCTCACAATGTTCCAATTCTAATACGTTTTTCTAAGATTTAAAGTAAACTTTAATAAATAGTAATAGACTAATAGTTAATTGCAAGACTTGCAAGACTCTTGCTGCAAGACCAAGACCAAGACTGGGAGCGCAAGACCAAGACCAAGACCAAGACCAGGTGTATTGGCGCAAGACCAAGACCAAGACTGGCTAAGTCTCGTCTTGTTCTTGCATTTGGGCAACACTACTCAGAAGCATATCCTAGGCATGCTCAATAGGAGTTTGTTGTCTGAGAGGCAAGATTACAGGCTCTAGCACCTCATCTCGGTATTTTAGAGCAGTCATATTGCCTTGTATCCAAACGAGGCCCGTTCTACCGCCGAGACGAATTCCTGCCCAAACCATAATCGTGGCACCTTGATATGCATGAACTTGTTGTAGGTGCTGCCGTCGATTCCGACGTCCAGGTTCTCTCCAATCGCGTACTCTTCGCGAATCAGGATTAAATCCAAACCTGGATTCATCAGTGAAAAGCACAAGTGACCATTGAGAATGGTTCCAGTTTTCGTGTGCAATAGCCCACTGTAATCTTCTTCATAGATTGCCTCTCCTTAGCGCTGGTACCCGAAATGGCCTACTAGTACGTAGGTTGACTTCATGCAGTCGTCTTCTCAAAGTTTGACCGATTACCAGCAAACCATACTCTCTCTGTAGCCTTTGAACCAATTGCATTGCCGTTACATTTGGTTGACTTCGTGCAGCATTTACTATGAATCGGTCCTGGTGGCCTACCATGAACTATTCAACTACCTGCCAAGTACAGGGCAGTTTAACCTGACATGTTCAACCTGACAGGTTTTGTGTTTGTACCATGAGCATTTCCGGCTGACCTGCATCAATTAAACTTTTGTCCTGAGTCTCTGACCTGTACATTGGTAGCACAGATTATATAAGATTATTAGAAAACAAACGTTCTAAAAATATTATTACTACAGCGGTTTTACGGTTTTTATAAAAGTAACAAATATTTATATAAAAACAGTTTAAAATTAAAAGGTGATGAAAAATAAACATTTTTCTGTGGCATAAAAAGAGTTTGGCACTGATTTGTAAAAGCGAAGGCCTTTACACCAGCTTGTGAAACTTAAAACTAAAAGTTACCATTTTGACACTTCATGATTATTTTCGAACGAATATTTATTTGACAAATGACAAATAGTAGTACATTAATTTACGAGGTAATTTTGAAACTCAAGTGGATTTATTATTAAAATTAAATATTTGTGGCCGTGGTTATGTGTAAGAGTGTCTTATTTGTGACGAATGGATTATTCCCGAAGAGTTTCGTATTTTATTTTATTGCTGGGATATTGCTATGGGCTGTGATAAAAGTGCCCAATCTCGGGAAATACCTGGAAGAATGTAGACTGAGGTGGCGAAAAATCTAAATTCGGTTGTTGGTGGTGCTAACAAAGATTGGACAACTTGACCCGCTGTAAGTTTTGTTACTAAATAAATCATAAACTTAATTACCTAAATATTGAAAATCTTCTTTCTCGTGTGGTAGGAACATTGAAGAGTATAAATAATCGGTAATTAGATCCAGATTTTTATAATAAAACTTACTGTTCCTCGCGGTTTCACCCACGTAACGTTAGGTTTTTGGTTATTGCTTCGCTCCCGTGGGATATAGCGTGATATTATGTAGCCTTTATTACTCAGGGATAATGTAGCTTTCTAAAGAAAAAGGAATATTTGTAATCTGTCCAGTAGTTTTTGAGTTTATTCGTTACATACAAAAATATAAACACTTAAAATATATTTTAATATTCTAGGTTACATCCCACAAATGAGCAATGAGCTGTCTCCTAGTAGGGAGGCCCCGCTGCTGTTCTTGATTCTGGGCTCTTCTGGAAGAATGCGCCTCGGAAGTGACGTCGGTCATGTTTTGGGTACTTTGAAAAACTTCTTCCGGATTCAACACATGGCATGGCTCAATTGCAAATGAAAATGCTTATTTCGTTTTCTCACATGCAACCCAGTATAGTGAGCTTCAATTGAATTTGGAGGTGCATCAATAACTGGAGTCATCATCGACTTCTGTAATGGAAATCCAGAATCACCTACAACAATGAAAAAATATATTATTAACTGTTAGATCTAAATATATTTTTTACTTAATGTTTACCCATTTAAAACGTTTTTTTTGGGTTTACATGTTCTACTGGCCGTTTTATTGCGACATGAGTTCTAAACTCTAAACTCCAGGCATACCAAACTTGTTCAAAAATCTGAAATAAGTAAAACATAGTTGTACACTCAGAGTTGCACATTTAGAGTAAAATAAAATATTGAAATCAACTCAACTTAGTTCAAGTTAATTTGAAGCATAGGATATTGTCTATATTTACGTGATTTTTTATTGTGTATTTATGTGAGAGTTGTTAAAAATGTCGTGCTGACCCTTAATTTAAATAAATAAATGAATGAATAAATGAATAATCTAATGAATTTCACTGTATTTGTCTTTGATAGGTTCCATTCGCGAAAAACGAGAGCGCAAGTAAAACCTGAAACCATGCATGCATAGTATCAAATATAGTATTAAGATGATTAGTCTGATGAATAGAAGTATATATTAGTACTAACCTTGGTCTCAGCTAACAAATCTGTTGATTTCTTTGGGCGTGGCGTGAATTCTCTTTCCTCATTACAGTTCAAGTGAGCCCTTTAGTTGGCTGTAAAGCTTAACAAAAGCGCTGTCTGGCATCTCGAAAGGTTTTATTTAGATTCTTGAAATTCTTTATTTCTTCTTTAAATATTATCCCTTTCTTTCACACTGGTGCTACGATTATCTTCTTCGAAAAAACTAAAAAATTTCGTCTTTATCACACATCTAAAATTAACAGGAAAGACACAGCTTACGGATAATTTTCTATATTTTACAATACTTTAAAATAACGTCCGAATTATTCTATATGCATATTATTATAATTACTTACGTTTTTGTATTTAAAATTCATTGAAACAGGTCAATTATATTTACTTTCACAAGCCTGCAAATAATGACGGCAGGGCAGTTCAACGGTCACATGCGAATTTGTCAAAAAATACTTCATGATGATGACAATAAACAGGGCAGCCCACTAGTAACCGGCGAGTGACCACGTGACAGCAGTGTAGTGGGCCACTACACTGCTGTCACGTGGTCACTCGCCGGTTTAGATCACGTGATCGCTGGCTCGCCTGCTGCTTAGCGCGCTCATGGTACAAACTAAACACGGCAGGTTATTTATCGTCGAAAATTGACCTGCTATAAGAGTTCATGGTAGGCCTCCTGTACATGTGTTTTAATGCGTTAAAGTCCTCGGTGCCGTTCCACCACTTCCCCCGTGACACGATAACGTGACCAAAGCCTGGATATAACGCTATGACTGGTCCTCATGTCTTCAGAAACCGCAATTTGGGACAGTATTCCACAACAGGATATTGACACCCTTGTTTTGAGTATACAGAACCACTGCAGATGTGTCAGGAGAGTCTTAGGTGGATCCACGGATTATTAATTTTAAGTTTTCAACAATTTTTATAAAAAAAATAGTTGCATTGTTTAGGTTTTGATGTTTCAAAAATAAAGTTCAGATTGAAATTTTGTCTGAGTTTTTCCTCTTCTTCTAAGTTTTTTTTTAAATTTAATTTTATCTAAAAGTTTATCATTAGATTAGATAGGCTATTAAACAAGGTTTATTTTAATGTGTAAGTGCCTTAACAAAAAGTTAATAGAATTTTAGTTTTTTAGGTTTAATTGAAATATCCCTAGACACTTTTGATGTGTGTATAATGTTTATTTTATTTTATTATTTAATTAATACAACGGCCAAGTATCAATTTCACTTTATGAAAAAAAAACCTACATTATATTGACCCGCGGTTTCACCCTCGTATTTAAAAGTTAAAATTGTCGGTGAGTTTTCTGAAATTTTCCAATTTTCTCGATAATATGTTTGTACTATGTTTGTAAAATTCATAAAAATACCTAAATCAAAAGTTGCAGAAAGATATCGTGGTCTAGTAATAAAACTTAATGAATAAATGACAAGATTTGTAAGAAAATATATTATTTAATTATGTTATCGTCATAAGGGTCGACGTGGACCCCGTATTAACTCATCAGAAAAAAACTACAAAATGTCATAAATTTTAACTAAATCAAAATAAGACCACATCAAGTAAAGACTACGTACACACTGTTTATCAGTTTTTACTCTTCTAAACTAATTAAATCAAGACAATCTAAAGTAATAAATCTATGAATAATAACTTATTATAAGAACAGGCATTACTCACACGACAGTGCTTCAAATCCTAGTTAAAAAAAAACTAAACCGCTCCTGTCAGACAACCGACCAATAGCGTCGGAACGCGCGAAATAAAACAAAGATGGCTGCCATCTGTCAAGTGTCAATGTTTTCACTAATCATCAATGCATAGATTGGATTGAATAATGCAAAGTTTATTTTAGATTATAATAATGTTTGTTCATTAGTTATATTATAAACGTTTCGTGTGTATTAAACAGTTATTAGTTTAGAGAAACATTGATTGGTTTCATAATATGAATGGAACGCAGGTGGCTTGATTAGGGTTGCCAGACGTATTATATAATAGAATATTGTATTTTTGTTCAAAGAAGCATACTCTTTACCTACAATACTCTAATGGCCGAATACTCAAACTTCACTCATTTTTAAGACGCTCTCGAGTATGCTGCTGTTCCTACTTTATTCCTTTAGTGCGACAAAGACAGCAACCGATTTGAAAGTGTCTTAAGTTTAAGTGACGTTTGAATATTCGGAGGTAAGAGAACGTGAAAATACTACATTTTGTTTAATAATTATTTTACTGATACCAGTTATGTTTATTTACAATGCTTGGAATTCTTTGAATGATAAAAAGTCATTTGATGATAAAAAAAATTGAGTAGGTAATCAAATTATATAATGCATTTCATTTTAAAGGTATCGAATACTCTTTATTACCTTTCCTCTGTCAAAACAAATATATTAAATATATAATTATTATACTCTATTAAACTTAAAAAAAGTTGCAACCCTAAAAAAAAAGTATGGATTGGTCATTCATAGACGAAAGCTATATAACATCTCCCCCGCGGGAACGAAGGAGTAACCAAAGATGCGGTGAAACTCCTAGGAACAGACGGCCGGATATTTGACAACTTTGACAGTTTTTGTATGGGAAATGTGTCAAAAGTTTGACGTTAGACGTCAAAAATCGATCATTGAGACACGATTGTAATAGCAGACTAGGGCCTCTGGCCCTTGCCCTGCAGTGATACAATAGTGATGAAAACACTATTGTATACGAACCTAGCAACAGATTAGAACTGACTTGTCATTCAATAACTGTTGACACGGCCTTATAACATTCAACAAACATAATTGATTCATTGTCAAATAGATCTCATGACGACCAATTTCGTATCTGAGATTGTAACAGAGGCTAGATTTTAAATTAAATATTCTAACCTAACCACTTCTAGTTCATTGAAATGTTACATTTTGGGCTTATTTAGCGTGCATTTATCAAAGGTTTTTGATAAATGAATGATCTGAAGATCCAGGGTTGCGGAATAGTTCTAATAGGTACCACGGCCCCGGAACATAAAGGGCAACCGAAGGAACAAGGGTGGGTTTTAGTTAGTAACGTCTGACTCTCCCTCCTGCCCCGCACAGGGCGGGAGAAGTCATTTGATGATTTCCCATTCATAAAATGGGATTCAATTTATTATGTACTAGCTTTTGCCCGCGGCTTCGCTCGCGTTAGAAAGAGACAAAAAGTAGCCTATGTTACTCTCCATCCCTTCAACTATCTCCACTTAAAAAATCACGTCAATTTGTCGCTCCGTTTTGCCGTGAAAGAAAGACAAACATACAGACAGACAGACACACTTTCCCATTTATAATATTAGTATGGATTTTCCAATTTTCATGTCAATGTATCCTATTTCTAATAAGTAGTGATTAAAAACTTGTATGGAACTATTGAATAAATGAATGAAAGTGTGTTTCTCATTGACAAACGCGTTTTAAAGCCGTATCGCCGGTAAACGCATCGCACTGCAATTACGGGAACTATAAAACTCCTTACATAATATATTTAGAAAACAATGGCGGCTTTGTTTTCGGGACATTTTGCGCGGGAAGTGATGAAACCTACTAACGGTAGTGGCCTTTCCAGTGTACTGGATATTGGGTACCCAGCTGAAATATCTGTCGTACTATACGCCTGTGCTTTGAAAAGCACGTAAAGTTTCAGTTGACATTCATACAACATTCGTTACGAGTAGTCAGAAGACCAGACCAGTCTAACCATGTTACTGATACTTTGCTGGTTAAACTGCCCAAGTAAAAAAATTTGGTACTATAAAGGTCCTGAAAACCCAAATAGGCCCTAGTTTTATCACAGATTTATTGTATAACCATTATATAAAGGCTCTTACGGTGATAAGTCAGTTCTTTGGTTGAAATATAAAAGTGTCGAGAAACGCTCTTTAGTACTAAAATAGTGCTGTTTTCTACGATTATGTCACAAATTTGCACTATAAAAGTAATCAAAACATGTCTATAGTGCTAATTTGGACCGTAAACGATCCCAGTGATCTTTTTTATCATACTTGTCAAAATATATCGATAAGTTATGCTTTATGTCATTTGCCATTGTTGCTTAACGTAACATTAAATATATTGGACTTACTTCACAACATTCATGGACCTGTATTCATGTAACTGTCCCATAACTTGCACTTGCAAAAATTATTGTATCGATACAACCAATATACTGATTTCAAATTTGACAATGCCCCTTTACGTGTTTCAATAAAATTAAAATTAATGAAATAAAGGCTTGTTCCAAATATGGCTGCTATAGTATATAGAGGCTTTAGGCGTGCTGCTAATGTGCTATCAGCTATCATGGCAGAAAACAGCAGCCATATTTTTACCGATATATCTAGGACTCCCTTAAAGGGCTATTAAGACTGATAATGGTACTATTTAATACTATAGAAGAGTTTTTATAACTTTACAGAACTAGACCCACAGCGATAGAACCTTAATCCTATAGAACTAAAACGCTTTGTTAAAAACCTTTATAGTACAGGCAATCACAATGGTTACCATTACAGGCCTACTATAACACTGTTTGGTGACAAAACGCCTTGGTTAGAGAACCTTTTGCTACTTGGGTGTGTTATGGAGGTCTGATAGACAGTCGCTCTATGTTAAACATTGGCATTCAACTGGAGCCGGTTAGACTAAAAACCGAATATAACATGGTTAGGAGGTTGAGGTAGATGGAAAAGGCAAAGGAGACGATTATGATTAGAATCGAACCCCGTCATTGTTAGTAAAAGGCTGGATAACTGTTCCCCTGCCACTGCACAAGTCATTGTAAACGCGTCGTGTGCGCAAGTCTAAATGTTATGTCAACATCACATTATATGCTGCACGTGTAAAGATAAAAATAAGACTATTATTGTATTAGAAACATCTATTGTTCAGTGTTATGTTGTTCATAAAGATAAAAATAAAAACAATTCAAGACAGAATAATTCTGTCTGTTTATAGATCAGCGGAAGTGTTTCTTCATCTTCTTCCTAGCCCTTTTCTCGACTTTTAAGTTCGGCTTTCTGTCTAACGGGATCTAGTTGAATACCGGTATTTTACATGAGGTGACTGTCTATCAATGCATCCTTCCTTCCATAACATTTGGTAGACCATAGACACGTACAGCCTTTGTATGTCATGGATACCGGGCTGTTGAGCTACTCGGTTGAGTGTGGCAATATATTTATTTATTTTTATTATTATTCATTTCTATTTTACTTATCTTATTCTTTTTTAATGTCTGTTAATTTATTTATTATTACTATTATTATATTTCATAATATTTTATATACCTTGCGTGGCTGCCCGTGGCGACACTGTAGGCCCTGCCAGAATACCAGCGCTGCGTCTCTTTGACGCAGCTTCATGCTGAGGGAGGTGCCTTTTCTGGCATCGCACAGGCTTTATTTTGTAAGCTTTGTTTGTTTATTGTTATTGTTTTAAATTGTGTGTCTGTGTGTGTCCAGAATAAATGCGTTTTCTTTCTTTCTTTCTATCAGACCTCTACAACACAGTTACTGGGCGACACGATACTCCTTGGTTAATTGTCAGACTTTCTAGATTGGATGCGGAATGTTTGTAATAGTTATCGTGACCCCGGAACATAAAGGGCAACCGAAGGAACCTGAGTGGGTTTTAGTCAGTAAGAGTCTGACACGCCCTCCCGCCGGACCCAGGACGGGAAACGTCATTTGATGAATTCCCACTCCCCAAAAAAAAAAGACTTTCTAGATTCCGACTACACTTAACGACTGTCAAAATTTTATGAATGAATAGCTGTTCCTCGCGGTTGCACCCGCGTTACGTTAGATTTTGGTTACTGCCTCGCTCCCGTGGGACATAGCGTGATATTATACAGCCAAGAATTTGCAAGAATTTTTAAAATCGGTCCAGTAGTTTTTGAGCCTATTCATTACAATCAAACAAACAAAGTTTTCCTCTTTATAATATTAGTATAGACAACTGGGACCAACGGCTTTACATGCTTACTGAAACGCTCCCAAACGAACCAGTACAAAGAAATTCGCCTGAATGACACTACCAGTCGTTCGGATCCAAAACCTCAAATAGAATATTCCCATTTGAGCACCTATTTTTTGACCACCACCAATATTCACGAATTGATACATTCAATCAAATGCCTTTGGTACTCAATGAATAGGTGCCCAAAAAATAGGTGCCAGAAATACTCGCTTACAATAGGGATGACGACAACATAAAAAAAATGGCATTCTGTTTAGTTCGTCTTTTGCTTAATCAGAATAATAAGGAAATACAAAGATAAAGAACAACAAAGTTCTGGAGTGGGGGAATAGTGGGGGCTTTTGACGCGACCGTGATGCAAAAATTGTATCTGATCGTGACGTCACGCACAACTTCAACTCACTGTATCGTCGTCATTTTTCGTTTACGAGAAAAAAGAAATAATACGTGTCCAAAATTTTTTAATAATCTCAATGACGGACTAATTACTTTTTTTTCGTCGTCTCGCCTATTGGCAGTAGAATTCACAATCGCGAGACCAGCAGTCAGCACGTAACATCAGGAACTGGTCTTTATCATGAAGTAATTAAACTGCCTTTCTCTTTGCAGCATGCAATCATGCAATTGAACTTACTGTCATATTGCTGACGGTAGTGCCAGTAAGTGGCTGTAAATCCATACTAATATAATAAATGGGAAAATGTGTGTCTGTCTGTCTGTTTTTCTGTGTTTCACAGCAAAACGGAGTGACGAATTGTCAAAGAAGCTGTCAAATCTGTTGTTGTCTTTACTTTATTCCTTTAAGGATTTGTCACACTGGATGCGGTCTGCGGTCAGGTCAAAGTGAACGCAGCCCGCATCATGTATGAACAACGCCGCCCGCAGCCCGCAGCCCGCGTGCCCGCAGTACACCGGTCCGTACGCGTCCTTCCCTCCCCACCGCTCCGTCGGCCCAACATGCGTTCTTTGGTTGTGCTCGCACGGTCAGATCTCATTCTATACAAAATATATTGATACCGACAATGTTGTTCATACATGACGCGGGCTGCGTTCACTTTGACCTGACCGCCGGCCGCAGAACGCATCCAGTGTGACAAATCCTTTACTGTGCAAAAACAGCAACAGATTTGTCTTAAAATAAGGTGACGTTCGAGTATTCGGCCATAAACTCCTAAATTAACAAAGCTATCCGTTTAGGTATTTTATCAAAAATATGCGCTTTAAAGTAGAACATGTCGCAATCGGATAAAAAAAACGTTTTAGAACCTTAAAGAGTTTTGGTTAAGTACGCCCCTCAAGTTTTAATGTGACAAAATGGCCGACCGGAAGATCAAAGCGGTCAAATAATCCGTACTAATATTATAAATGCGAAAGTAACTCTGTCTGTCTGTCTCTTCTACACGCCTTAACTACTGAACTTATTTAAATGAAATTTGGTACACATATAGTCTGGGACCCGAGAAAGGACATATCCTGGAAATCTCCCGTGAACGGGAACTATTATTCCACGCGGACGAAGTCGCGGGCAAAAGCTAGTCAGACATAATTTTTGACAGACTGTATTCCCTTTGACCCTAGGTTTTAAACCTACGCTCAGCAATAGGCGAGACGACAAAAAAAAGTAATTAGTCCGTCAGATAGATTATCAAAAAAATTTGGACACGTATTTTTTCTTTTTTCTCGTAAACGAAGAATGACGACGATACAGTGCGTTGAAGTTGCGCATAACGTCACGTTCTGATACAAAGGACGGTGACGTCAAAAGCCCCCACTCCGGAACTTTGTTGCTCTTTAACTTTGTATTTTTTTATTATTAATTTGATCAAGCAAAAAATGCGTGTCCCGTATTTTCGACCGATCTATCAGACGCACTAAACAGAATGTCATTTTTTCAATGCTGTCGTCATCCCTATTAGATCAACATGGTACTCTTCAGGGACCACAAAACCCACCACCCACAGAAAAATCCTGAACCCAAACGAATCAATACAACGTTGTATAGAGCCGTGGGTAGATATGACGTCACAACGTAAGACGAGATTTTGTACACCTACGCACAACCACGCTTCTATGAAAAGGACTTTATTTGGTTCCATTACGGATGGTTTTTGAAATTCAAGTGTTAGTTTTTGTAAACGGGCGACAGTTGTTGCTGGGAGCGGCGACTGACTGCACACTATAAATTTTACTGAGCAGTGACGTCACAAACTTCTCGTCACTCCTGAATTTTAATACTCTTTATCTATCAAGCTTTGTGTGATGAGCATAATTGTTTGTTCTGTGTCTGGGTGTTATTTATCTATAATATGTATGTATTTTTAAATTATATAAGTATGTTTATTAGTTGTCTGGTTGCCATAGTACAAGCTCTGCTTAGTTTGGGATCAGATGACCGTGTGTGAGTTGTCTCAGGATATTTATTTATCTTTTTTTATTAAATTGATGAAGTGAATAATATATATGTCTAGTTTGGATAGTCCAACGAACGGACTAAATATAATTCATTTTTAATGTAGTCGTCATTTCTATTGGTGCATTTCGCAAGTCAGTACAACACTGTTTTGCCAGTGCAAGTTGTTGTAGAGCTGAAGAAATGTTAATTAAAAAAAAACAAGATTTTATTATTTGTATCTTCTTGCTTAATTGTTCCTTGATCCTTAGCTTACAATAAAAATAAAAAAAATTGAGTTCATGTGGTGTTTACCTATAAGTAGTTGTTACATTGCGCAGAGTTTATAAAAACGATTGTTATTTTTTAAGTTGAGACAAAAGAAGATTGCTGTTAGTTAAGATGTTGTAAACAACTGTTGGTGAACCAATTAAATAAAAAAAGAATAAATATAAAACATAAGTAAACTGTACGAGAACCATAGCCCACTAATCGCTAGCGACATTTAGTCGCCGGTGTGCAACATTTGTCATCTATAAGCGACAAGGCATACTAGTATGCTCTTGACGGCACCCGCAGCAATGTGTGGAATTTTTCATTAATGCTCAATAGAAATGTTGGGTTCATTGTCGAGTTCAGTCGCATTTTATTCGAGGTCGACCTGAATATTGAAAGAGCATTGATGTGGCTGACTTTATTTGGGCGTGGGGTTAAGAATTTTCTTGACAGTTGTCTAGGAACTAAGGATTTCTAATAAATAAAATTATCTCTGAGACAAGTCAAGCTAAGCAGAGCTGGTATAACCAGACAGCTGATATACATACTTATTTATTATTATAAATACATTCGTATTTAAGACAAATGGAGGGCTTATCAGTAAGGGTCAACCAACCACTAGACCACCAGATCCGTTCAAAATGTCTGGGCAGTCCAAACCCCAGACTGGGTCCCAAACACCAGGAATTGACGACGATGGGATACAAATGTACACACTTCCACCTTCCAACTCAGTGGCGTGCCCAGGGATTAAAATTAGCACAAACCTAATAGATTTTTCGATTTATTAATCCTTCGACACACGTGATTTGAGACACAATAGAAAGACAATAGCAGCAGCAGGTCGTTGAAAGGTTAAAACCCCAGATTATCGCTTAAACAATGCTCCTGCTGCAGAATTTATCTGTATAATTTATAAAATGGTACACTGACTGACTGATTGACTGAGTGTTGATTGTTGATATATCAACGCACAGCCCAAACTACTGCTCTTAGAGCCATGTAACTTGCAGGGTGTGTTCTTTGTGATGAGAAGGCAACCAATAAGAAAGGATTTTTAGAAATTCCATCCGTAAAGGGGTAAATTAGAGGAAGAAAAAGCTAGGTAAGTTCTAAAGAAACGAAATTCTAGCAACTTAGAAAAAATTGATTGTAATATTTTTAATCTAAATATTTGCTAAACACGTTCTATAGATACGTTGATTTGGGGGACATAGTGTGACCGATATCGATCGTATCGCGATAGATACAGCGGTTGGCACCGATGTATGAAACTCGATACTGGCTTATCAACAATTCATTTTGTCATTCATGATAAAAGACTTGAAAAAATGTGTTTTACAATAGGTACAATTGTTTTTGTATCTGTAAAGACTAGACAAACATACAAAGTCCAGAAAATTCATAGATTCTGTGAGTCTGCCTGTCTATTCCCAATCACTGCAACTCCTGAAAGTCAGATTCAATAATGGGAATCAGATTCAAAAATGGAGTCAAAGGCAACCAGAAACTCGAAGCAATGAAGCTTTGACAGTCGTTACGGGTAGTTAGAAGCCAGAAAGTCTGACCAGTGTAACCAAAGGGTAGCTTGTCGCCCAGTAACTGGGTTGCGGAGGTCTGATAGGCAGTTGCTTCACGTATAACAGGTACCCAGCTGAATCCAGTTAGGTTGGAATGCGACCCTGATATAGTTGGGAAAGGGCTAGGGAGATGATGAATATGACTTAGATTTCTTTGTGAAAGAGCTCCACCGGAGAAGTATACCATCATAAAAACAAATATTACTCTTTTTTATATAAAATTCTTACCCAATCTCCAGGTCATCCAAGCGCTGGTACTTTATTCCACGCATCGTGCTGTCTCTCTCACACTTACAGTTAAACACGTAAACAATAGCACTGTCTCACTCACACAACACTGTCACTATATAACACTGAAAATATAGAGCTGTGTCTGTGTTCCTTTTTTGAAATTGAAACGTCAAGTTTGACAGAAAAGGTCGTTATTTTTTCTGGTGAATTAGAAATGTCATTTCGTTGTCAAAAAAGGATTTTTAATCCGTCAAGCACAGTCAGAAAAACCCCTGTTTTTTTTACGATTATAATTACAATATTAATTCCTAACACTGCCGTTAAAAAATTTCGTCCATGTCTAATTGTTACAACAAAAATATTGTCTTAATAATTATCAGCGGCGTTCGTAATAAAAGACAAGTCGTGACTATCTAGCGCCGTTTAATCATTAATAGTAAGTAGTTTATCAATGTTTTGTTCGTGCGCATAAAACTGCTCGAGTCTCGTGTGCACTGTTGTTTATTAACAAAAGGCAATCGTACAGGGGCTCTTGTCTGCTATTGCAATCGTGTATCAATGACCAGTCATTGGCTGTATATTTGTCAACTTTGACAGTTTTTGTATGGGAAATGTGTCAAAAGTACTGCCAAAGATTTTTAATAAATAAAACTAAGGAATAAAACCTCCGCTAAGGAATGGAATTCCCTGCCGGCGTCTGAGTTTCCAAATTCATATACTCCCGGAAGTATTTAAAAAACGAGTGCATCGGCCTCTTTTGGGTAAGCTCGCTCCATCGTAGGCTCCGTCTATGCCTTCGGGCTAGTCTAGGACCAAGAGCAAGCCCATACGTATATAAAAAAACTGCTGACTGCTCATCTAGTAAATTAAAAACTAAATACTATTTAGTTTTCTATTTAGTTCCTCAACAATGCGAAAAGACACTCAGCAACCTTTTAAACACAATTGTCACATATACGTGACGAGCGATCATATGCCATCGACAAAAATGTGATGCACTATAAACACTAAATAATAAAGATTGTGTGTATACATTCGTTTAACTTAAAGATTATGCTGATGTTGTGGATGTGACTAAAAAAAATTGTTGATTATATTTCCGACAACTTTTTTAAATTCCTAATTTTATTTGCAGATTTTTGTGGTCAATGCTTGGTGTAGAGGACAAAAAGAGGTTAAAAGATGACTCTACGGTCAAAATAAATATACCTATCTATATTACTTAGCAAGCAGGTACTCTGGGACGGACTGGTAAGGGACTACGCACACTCCATTCGCGATTCGCTGAACAATTTTGGTCACACTTATACGGTTTTACTTCTATCGTTGTGCTAAACGATTGCTGACAAATGCTTGCACTGTCTGTCTGGACCGGTCCACTCAAATCTGTGTGCTTTTCTCATCAAGAAAGCACATCAGTTATAAAGGTCATAGCTCATTAGAGCCACCCGGCAGCCACTCCGCACCGCCTCGCCTCCTGCGGCTAGTATTCTTTATATGGACTTGAATGGGCATGCGCTCACTATATCAACTCCGTAGCGGCACCGGATCGCGTCGGTTATAAGGCGAGTCGGTGCGGAGTGGCTGCCGGGTGGCTGATAAAAAAACGTTGTTTTCTATGAACAATGGTGCTGATCTTTTGTTCACAAACTTAACTAAATATCAGTTAAATGCATCTTTCTCTTTCCATTTCTTAAAGAAAAGGACAGAACATACATTTTAGTTTCATCCTGTCAAATTAGACAGCGCCTGAAGTAAACCGACGTATTTTTAGTTGCCATGTTTTAAATCGCGTCTAAATTATCTATGGAGTGTCTTAATTTGACAGGACTTAACTAATATTTTATTTTCTGTCCTTTTCCTATTGAAATGAAAAGAGAAAGATGCATTTAACTTAAATTTAATTTAGTTTGTGAATAAGAGAATCAGCACCATTTTTTTTTTGGTGAGTGGGAAATCATCCAATAACTGTTCCCGTCCTGGGTGCGGCGGGAGGGCATGTCAGACTCTTACTGACTAAAACCCACTCATGTTCCTTCGATTGCCCTTTATGTTCCAGGGTCACGGTAACTATTATACACATTCCGCAACAGAATCGGCACTATTAGCCGATTAGAGCTAAATAAATGTGCGTAGTCATTTAATCTTCGGCATTAACCAAAAAAAAAATCGTAGGACAATAACAAGGTCATGTGATAATAATAAGTATTGTTTTCACAAACTTATCATGAATACAACAACAATGAAGAAAACAATAAACAGGTAGGTACTTCTTAAGTAAGCTGGGCTAAGTCGGGTCGTATAATTTGTATAAGCCGGTTCATTAAAGAAAGGAATCTTAAATGGCGGCATGTACTTGCGTTGACAGATAGTACAGCCTGCATATAAAATTTAAAGTTGAAGTTTTTTTTTAAATGGAAAATATTATTAAGAATTTTTATTGTTTTCATTGGAAACGGTGCCTACTTTTACCACAATAACAAACAGGTAACAACGGAAAAATAACAGAAAATTATAACAAGATATTCGCGCTGAGCGCGTCAAGGCAGCGTGGAAGCAAATCAAGATAATTTTTTTTTTATGTTGATGTTACGCGCGCGAGTGAGTATAGCAATATTGGATCATGAATTCACAAATCTATAAAATCTTTAGAGCGGCTTTATTTTTTGGTGAGTGGGAAATCATCAAATGACTTCTTAACCTTGGGCGGAACGGGAGGACGTGTTTTGGGTCCGTTTATAAATATTAACTCAAACTTGCACAAACAACCCAACTCTGAATAAATACCTATAACCCATAAATATTTATCGAATCGGGTATCGAACCCGCGAGACACAGTACACGGTTGCATCGGCAAAAAAAAATCAATTTTAGCGGTTATTGAATCAATTTTTATTATAAGCCTATATTTCTTGCGTAATTAATATCAATCAATCAATCAATCAAATTGTTTATTTGCAACGAATGTAGGTTACATTAAAATAATTTACCTTTTTATCACGACAATTATTGTATCAAGTTCTTCAGATTTTCAACCAAAACAAATCAAACAGACCACAAAACTTATGGCTATCCATCAATATTTCGATGATTCCTGCCAATGTCCAGTTTGGAAATAACACTTTTCAGTACAAAGGACGATGCACGGACCACAAAACTTAATTAAACGAAGAAATTACATAAAACACCTTAAATCCTGATCTGCAAATTGGCGCTCCTAGCAACACTTACGTCAATCAAACGTCAAATGCCAATTGAATTTAGTTCCTTTTTCTGTCGCGCTATAAATTTATTTGTCACGTAACAGTGACGGGTGCAGTTTAAATTACTGCGTATGTTTCTGGAAGTGCTTATAATGAGTAGACTCTTGTGATATAGTCTGATATGATAGATTCCATTTTATTATCTTTACATAGTATGAAATTATTTCAATTTTTATATACTTTCTAGGCTTATGTAAGACATCACTGACATCCCGTGCCTCAGACAGCACTTAGGCCCGTATTAATAGACGTCACTTAACTCCGAGACGCTCTCAAGTCTCTTGCTGTCCTTGTCATTCTAAAGGGAAAAAAATAAGGACAGCAATAAACTTGAGAGCGTCTCAGAATTGAGTGACGTCTATTAATACGGGCCTTAAAGTCGTTGGCCCCGGTTGTCATTCGTAGAACCTTGACAGTCGTTACGGGTAGTCAGAAGCCAGAAAGTCTGACCAGTCTAACCAAGAGGTATCGTGTAACCCAGTACCTGTGTTGTGAAGGTCTGATTAACAGTCGCTACATGTAAAACACTGGTATTCTGCTGGAGCCGATAAAAATGGAAGCTGTCTCTAATAAGGATAGGAAAAGGTAATGATAATTGACAGCGGGGTTGCGGAATGTTTATAATAGTTACCGTGACCCTGGAACATAAAGGGCAATCGAAGGAACATGAGTGGGTTTTAGTCAGTAAGAGTCTGACACGCCCTCCCGCCGCACCCAGGACGGGAGCAGTCAGTTGATGATTTGCCACTCACCAAAAAAAAAATGAAAATTGACAGCTGACAGCTGAATCTGGATAGACTGAAGACGACACCAGATTAAAATATTCGACATGGGATAATCGAATGCAATTATTACAATAATTATTAATATTGTTTTCAAGATAATTAAGTTTATCATTACTTGTGTAATTGCAACGAAAACATGATGTATGTGATAACAACAAGATTGCAATCTACATACTAATTGATATTCAATAGGGACGACAGCATTAAAATAATGGCATTCTGTTTAGTCCGTCTAATAGATCGGCCGAAAATACGGGACACGTATTTTTTGCTTGATCAAATTAATAAAAAAATACAAAGATAAAGAGCAACAAAGTTCCGGAGTGGGGGCTTTTGGCGTCACCGTCCTGCAAAAATTGTATGAGATCGTGACGGTGACGTCATGCGCAACTTTAACGCACTGTATCGTTTAAGAGAAAAAAAAAGTGTCCAAAATTTTTTGATAATCTATCCGACGGATTAATTACTTTATTTGTCGTCTCGCCTATTCATACATTAATTATAATATGCACTGCTATTGTTTCTCTATTGTGTCTCAAATCACGTGTGTTCGAAGGTATAATCCAATAACTACTACACTATACATAAACAAATAACTTTTAGAAACAACAAACAATACTGAGAGACTCCCGTCTCTTTCAAACATGTTGCTATCTCTGTCCCGCATCGAACTTTCACTTCAAGCAAGGTTTTTCGTAGGATATTACCACAGTTTACGTCTTATGTATAGTAAGTTTTATATAATGTAGGTATACGTATCTGTGACATAGTAGTCACTTGCACTTAGTTTAAGGCGAAAAACCCGGCTACTACTTATGCTACTTCATACCAACATCGTTAAAATCTATTCTATAATCTATATATATAAAACAAAGACGGGTTTGTTACAACACTTATAACTCGAGATCGGCTAGACCAATTTTCATGGTTTTTGGTTCGTTGGATTTGTCCCCGCCCCGAATAGCAGAATACATCTTAAAAATAATGAAAACTCGACGAGAACATAATTGTAAAAGATGAATCATTTTCCCTTAATGTTACTTTGTTTCGTACCTGTCAACATTTGTTGTCCATCCTGTCAAATACTATAAGTAATGGTTGACATGCGTTCAGAAATAATGACAAAATGCATTCTTTCCCACCAACTATCCAATTGAATTTTTTAACTCCTTGGATGTGCCTGGCTTACCACCGCACAATTTACGACTAAAGATTGGTTCCGTAGTAATCATGCTTCGAAACTTAAACCAACCAAAACTGTGCAACGGTACACGTTTAGTGGTAAGTAAATTAATGAACAATTTGATTTACGCCACAATACTGGAAAATTCAAAGGTGAGGAAGTTCTCATTTCGAGAATCCCCATGATCCCAACCGACATGCCATTCGAGTTTAAGCGACTTCGATTTCTAATCCGGTGTGATAATGTGGCATGTTCACGGGTCAGAAAACCTTCTGCATTTTTTTTTTTAAATTATCCTAATTTAATAAGTAAAAAATGTGATCATTTGTTGCCTACGGGGCGAAACAAAGTTCGCGGGGTCAGCTAGTAATATTATAAAGAGGAAAACTTTGTTTGTTTGATTGTAATGAATAGGCTCAAAAACTACTGGACTGGTTTTGAAAATCCTTTCACCATTCGAAAGCTACATTGTCTACGAGTAACATAGGCTATATGTATAATATCACGCTATGTCCCACGGGAGCGAAGCAGTAACCAAAAACCTAATGTAACGTGGGTGAAACCGCGAGGAACCTGCTAGTCTTCTATACTAATATTATCATGGTTTGTATGTAGGGGGTAATCTCTGGAACTACTGGTCCGATTTGAAAAATTCTTTCAGTGTTAGATAGCCCATTTATCGAGGAATGCTATAGGCTATTTACCATCACGCTACGACCCTCGGGCGCGGAGCAGTAACGAAAAATGCGGGTGAAACCGCAGGGGACAGCTAGTATTTAATAATTATGATCTTTGATTTGCTGGATTTGGCTACTCGGCACGGCGTGTCTTAAAACTTTACTGCTTGTATATCAGAATAATACAAAAGCTACTTATGATCACGCTATGACAGTTCAGAAACCAAAGATCTAAAGTGAAGGTGAAAGCATTATAATAGTCAATAGAACGAATTTCTAATTAACGGACTAAATAGTTTTTATTTTTTTTATTTTAGTCGTTTAGCCGGTCTAGCCTACAACGACCGCTTTTTACGCGCTTTCAGTGCTCGAACTATTTTAAAGAGAAATTCCTAATGAATAAATGCAACAGGATTTTGCTATAACCTGGTAATCGTACTCAGGACTGCATTCCATTTTAGTAATGGCCTTGTGACCTCGAGAGAAACGGAGTATAGTAGGTTCTTACATAATGCTTTAAACCTTCAAACAGACAATAGCAGCGCGACAGCCGGCTGTCACTAGGTCGTCGAAAGGTAAAGAGACTAGCAGGTACCCCGATCAGTACAAATCAGATAAGTATGACATTGATACCGTTATACATTGCAACATAGACCTTAACAAGCTCGGAATAAGGGCATGTCGTAACACAACTAATGACTGCGGTACATACATACTTAGTTACTAGTACACCATGATAAGACCATGACCTGATAGAGGCTATGGTGGCCCGGTTATCGTGTGAAAAGTAAACTCCTTTATTAATATTAGCTGGTTTTAGTAAATGCAATTTGATTCACCTAAGCTGGACATTGACGGTAATTCACCGCGTCAATTGGACTGACGTCCATCAAAAATTTAATCGTGAGTGTCGTCACTCCAGAGTGGGTTGGCCGCCTAAACCATTTGGAGTGACGCACAGTATTACGACTAGACTAACGCGAAAACTGACCGTCAATGCCCAGCTTTAGGAAGGCAATTGTTTCTGACACTTCCTTATTTGTTTATTTATTTATTTATAAGCCTGGGCACACAGATGGTACGGCATGGCATGGCACGGCACAATGCGGCATGACCAAGGATTTTTTGACATTGCATGGTATGCTAAAGGATACAGAGGCAACATGCAGTAATGAAACAATCCTATGGAATATTCAACCATATTACCAATAATTTACATTCCATTCCTTTAAAGACATTAGGTAACTTATGCGTTTTACTTGATACAAAGCCGTGCGAATTGCGGAATACCATGACATGCTATTTTGCGGAATTGCCTTATTGCGGAAACCACAGTTTCCATGCAAGATGATTTGGTCTAAGCGTGTTAGAGTAAATAAATGCCATTGCTAGTAATCTTATTAATGTGTAAAATTATGGCCATGAAGAAATCATTGCAGTTACAGGCACGGGAGACCTATCATCATTGTCTCTGTGATGACAACGCATCTAGCTTGAACAAATTTGAATGTAAGAACAGAATTAGTAACTGGATCATGGCCATTAACTATGAAGAAGTGGAAAACTTACTTTTACACTCCTAATACATACATATATATTATACATACACCACTTTCATTCACACTACACACATACACACGCACACATACCAACATATACACATTACACAATGAAATTTTTGTGCATTTTTTTTTTATCTTTTTCCTTTTTTTTCCCATCACTACTCGTATGTTCGTTTGCAGTTAAATTGTTTTACTTTATATCACCAGTGAGTAACCGTTAACTCGGACCCTTGTTAAGTAATCTTTGTGTATATTTATTTGAGAACCCTGATTTCCCATAACACAAGTTTAATCTTAGCTTGGGAATCAGAGGTCTAATTCTGTGTAAACTTACAATTAAATAGAATAAAAAAAAAATTATAAAATTAAAAATATCTGCTCACCTCTGCACATGTGTATAAAACTGTCTTATATAGAACGACTCGCTATCAGATCTCGACAGCCCAGTTACTGGGTAACACGATACCACTTTGTTAGACTGAATGTCAGACTATTTAGCTTCTGACTACCTATCCCAAAGAGAATACCTATCCTAACCAAAGAACTACGAAAGACAACCTGGACCAACAGCTTTGCAAATCTGTACATATAATTATATACGGTCAACGCACATTTATTCAACACTCAGCTTAAGTTAATAGAAAACGGTTCTGCGGATGGCGAGCGATGGGTAGCTCGCCGCCCGGCTGGAACCAGGACCGCGTCGACAAGCGTTAGTGTTCCACGCGCGCCTCAAAGAGAAGGAGTCAGCACAGGAAGGGGCCCAACAGGGCCAACGCCTGCCGGGGTTGCGGAATGTATATAATAGTTACCGTGACCCTGGAACATAAAGGGCAATCAAAGGAACATGAGTGGGTTTTAGTCAGTAAGAGTCTGACACGCCCTCCCGCCGCACCCAGGACGGGAGCAGTAATTGGATGATTTCCCACTCACCAAAAAAAAAAAAAAAAAGTTAATAGAAAAAAAAAGATTTCCCCGTCTGTTCAGCTTTAATAAAATCGTTGTTTTCTATGGACATTAGCTGAATAGAGCTGGATAAATGTGCGTAATCCCTGAAGCTTGACGGCTTTTCTCATTGTCACGACGCTGAACGCGGCTGATAGAAGTACAACTGTATAAGTGTGACCAACATCGTTCAGCGAAACGCGAATGTAGCCGAATAAGTGTGCGTTCATAATGCGCACCGCGAAAGAATGGAATTCCCTGCCGGCGTCTGTGTTTCCAAATTCATATAACCCGGAAGTATTTAAAAAACGAGTGCATAGGCATCTATTGGGTAAGCTCGCTCCATCGTAGGCCCCGTCTATGCCCTCGGGCTAGTCTGGGACCAAGAGCAAGCCCATAATAATAATAAAAAAAAAAGTTCCCAAGATCAAATGTATTGATAGATATTATGAGCAAGCTATGATTAAAGCTTGTGCTATTCAACGACCTCTATACGATTATGACCAATTCAAAAACATTTGCTAGACAATAGCCATCGTAATGTATACTGTATGACAAAACTAAATATATTTTTATTACTAGCTTTCGTGTGCGGCTTCGCCTGTGTGGTGGCGAACTTCCATCCACTGTTTTAACCTCACAAAGAACACACCCTGCAAGTTTCATGTCTCTAGGGCCCGTATTAATAGACGTCACTCAATCCTGAGACGCTCTCAAGTCTCTTGCTGTCCTTGTCATTTTAAAGGGAAAAAATAAGGACAGCAATGAGAGCGTCTCAGAATTGAGTTACGTCTATTATAACGGGCCTAGGACCAGTGGTTTGGATTGTGCGTTGATATATCAACAATCAGTCAGCCCAAGAAAACGTTAGCAGATTAACTAGTTAGAGAAAAAAAATATTATTAACCTACATTCAGAAAGTACCAGTACATTCTACGCTGTCAATATATTTTACTATTTACCTCAAAGTACATACAACTTTAATCTGAATGATAAATAGATAGCCGTAGTGTTAGGACCAAAACATCTTGATACTTTCAAAATGGAGCCACAAATAAATATCTTGGGACAACTCACACATGACCATCTGATCCCAAACTAAGCAGAGCTTGTACTGTGGTAAACAGACCACTGAAAAACATAAATATATAATTTAGATAAATTACACCCAAACACAGAACAAGCAATCATCTTCATCTCCCTAGCTTTTTCCCAACTATACTGGGGTTGGCTTCCAGTCTAACCGGATTCAGCTGAATATCAGTGTTTTACGTAAATCAGACCACCTATCAGACCTCCACACCCAGTTACTGGACGACACGATACCCCTTGGTTAAACTGGCCAGACTTTATAGCTTATGACTACCCGTATCCAAAGATCTACGAATGACAACCGAGACCATTGGCTTACATGCTTTGCAGGCCACGAGATGTTAGGTACTACCAAGACTTAAATGTGCACCTCGCTTGTGAAGTAATGCTGTCGGAATGCTATCGCTACTAAACGAACTCGACGAACACGGCGCGCGGGGGGAAGCGGGGGAGGGCGAGCATTCCAGCGAGGTGCACACTACAGTCATGCGGGTTAAATGTCAAAATTCGGTGGTTTCTAAACTGTTCAAGTATCAAGATGTTCTGGTCCTTTTGGAACTATAGTATGTGTGATATCTATAAGATAAATGAGTACAAACATTATGTGATAAGGCTATCAGCTTTTATATTTAATTTATTTGTTACGGCAGCGGTATTGGAGAATTTTATGGTCCTGTTTTTTGGGTGCGTTTCGTATTTTTTATGAGTGACTTTAGCGTGAGACTTTTTCATATCCAAATTCTATATTCCCCTAGCTTATATCCAAGGCTTCGCCAGCGTGCATGTTAAAAAAATCCACCATGCCCTATTAGGTTGGAATTTCCAAAGTCTCTCTTAGTGGTAACGTACTCTTTACAAAGAACATACCCTGCAAGTTACATGTCTATAGAACCAGCGGTTCGGGGTGTGCATTGATATATCAGCTAGCCATTCAGTTAATTATATATTAACATAAGAAAATTATGTTCTACCTACATTTTCTAGAGGTTATCAATTTTATGGGGGACTTTCTATGTTTCTCTTCATTAAAAATTTCTCGGACTAATATTTGAAAATAAAAAGCTATCTACTTTTATTTTGAAGTCGGTTAAAAATAAAATTTATCACAGGTGTGAGTCGTCCCAATATATTTATTTATTTTTTTAATTTTATTCCGGCTCGAAGGACCAACTTCAAATTAAAAAGACCAAACCTCCACATTTTTTTATACCTCATTAATTACATTTCAATGAAAGTAAACAAAAAAGTGGCATTTTCATTGTAACTATTTAATTAATATTACCATACATACGTGTCCCCATTTCAATGGTAAGATGAAGCGAATATTTAAATATTTACTTTAAACACTAAGAAATATTAATTTCTTTTATTATAACAGATGGTAGAATTTTGGATAAAACAGCGCTGTTTTTTGAATAGAAGTGTAATAATGAGAATTAAATAATCGATTTTAATTAAAATATTCCCCGGGTGAGATCGATCCCCCGTTCAACGACCACTGCAAACGTTAGATCGGACACCGATAAACTGCTAAACATCATAACTTTTAACATTCGTACTTTAAAATCTGAAGAACGTCTGCTTGAACTGGAAAATGCACTGAGTGAGGTTAACTGGGATATCGTTGGCTTATCGGAAGTAAGGAGAAGTGGAGAAGATACCGTAGAGAGAGAAGATACCATATTCTACTACAACGGACAGAGCGGAGGACTTTACGGGATAGGATTTTTAGTAGCCAAAAAGTGGAAAAATAATATATTAGATTTCATATCATACTCTGACAGGATCGCAGTCCTAAAATTTCAGATAACAAACACACAAACACTGTCCATCATCCAGGTATACGCTCCTACATCAACCCACCCAGATGAAGAAATGGAAGAATTCTACGATCTTCTTAGCAAAGCTTGTGATGACCATAGAAGCACTTGGAACATAGTGATTGGTGATTTCAATTCCAAAATTGGGCCTAGGCAAGATTTAGATGACCATAATATCTTGGGTCCACACGGTCTCGGAACTCGTAATGAACGTGGGACCCGCCTCCTTCAATTTGCATTCGAGCAAAATTTATGTGTAAGTAACAGCTTTTATTACAAAAAACCCCATAGACGGTGGACTTGGAAATCACCTAACAATCTCATTAGGAACGAAATAGACTACATTCTTTCTTCTAATAAACAAATAATTAAAAACGTTCAAATTTTAAATCAGTTTAAATTCAGTTCCGACCATAGACCCATACGCGCAATACTTAAGCTCAACACTAAAATTAACAGGCAAAAATTTATGAAAAGTAAAATTAGAAAACTGAACAAACAATCACTTTTACAAGGTCAAGAACAATTCAAACTGGAGTTAAGAAATAGTTTTGATATACTAGACACAGAAGTTGGACACCAAGATGTTCAAGAACAATACAATTTAATTTTAAAAAATTTAACTAAAGCTAGCAAATCAGTTGAACAAATCAAAACAAAAAGTAAAAAACTATCACACAATACAATAAAATTGATAGCACAAAGGCTAGATTTTAGTAGAGAAAACAGGAATTTAGATTACAAGCTTAAAGATAAGGAGGTCAAACGTAGTATCAGAAAAGATATTAGGAACTACAACAATCGACAGGTTCAAAAAGCGTTAGAAAACAACTGTTCTTTAAAAATTGCTAAACAAGGTATTTCGAATAACAAATCATGGATCACACATTTAAAAGATATAAATGGTGCAAAACAAACTAATAGAGCAAAGGTTTTGAATATATGTACAACTTTTTATAAGTCCCTCTACTCCAACAATAGAGAAACACGAACAACACCCGATTATTACTACTCTGACAATATACCGCCCATAACCGGATACGAAGTTCATGTAGCCCTCAAAAGAATGAAGAACAACAGGTCATGTGGCGAAGACGGCGTAAGCACAGAAGCACTAAAAATAGGCGAACCGATCCTCCTACCATATATTACCAAACTTTTTAATAGCATTCTGCAATCTGGTAGCTTTCCCAAAGATTTCTGCCATTCAAATATTATACTTCTTCACAAAAAAGGAGACAAGTCCGATATAAACAATTACAGGCCGATTAGTTTAATATCACACATATATAAAATATTTATAAAAATAATAGAAAACCGTATATCCGGTGAATTAGACAAGCACCAACCTCCTGAGCAAGCAGGCTTTCGCCCAGGCCTATCTACAACAGATCATCTGCATGCAGTCAACCAATTAATAGAAAAACACCAAGAATTCAAAATTCCTCTTCATCTTGCATTTGTTGACTACTCCAAAGCTTTTGACAGTATTTCACACTCTGCTATTTTTGACGCCTTAAGCAAACAAAATATTACCCCACCTACATTAATTTATTACGATTAATTTACCAAAATAGTACAGCTGCCATAAAATTAGAAACCGCAGGTCCAAAATTTCAAATAGAGAAAGGAGTCAAACAGGGCGACCCGCTATCTCCAAAGTTGTTCACCAGTACCCTAGAAGAAATCTTCAGAAAGTTGGCAAACAGGTTGGAGGGAACGAGGCATTGGACTTGGCGACATGAGATTGACTAATCTCCGTTTTGCCGACGACATTGTTCTTTTTTCCTCAACAGCCACCGAACTCGAACGCATGCTGCAAGACCTAAGCGATGCAAGCCTTGAGGTTGGACTGAAGATGAACATGTTGAAGACCAAAGTCATGTCCAACGTAACACCGATAAGCATCAAAGTAGACGGGGAGACATTGCAACATGTCCAAGAATACCTTTACTTGGGCCAAGTAGTCTCTTTCCAGGTAGGCAAGACAAAGAAATTTCAAGACGGACTGATAATGCCTGGAAGAGCTACTGGTCCATGAAAGAACTATTTAAGGGTGAACTGCCTATGGCACACTTAAACGCAAGCTCATGGACATGTGCATTCTCCCTGTCTTAACTTACGGCGCGCAGACCTGGTCTTTAACTATGGCTCAGAAGTCCAAACTCAAGGTTTGCCAACGAGCAATGGAGCGCAGTATACTAGGTATCAAATTAACAGATCGAGTTCGAAACACTATACTGCGCTCCAGAACAGGAATAGCCGACGTTGCTCAAAAGGCTGCTCAACTGAAGTGGGACTGGGCAGGACATGTCTGCCGCATGCCGGACCAATTGTGGGCTCAAGTAGCACAGAGCTGGAGCCCTGAGACGGGAAGACGGGGTCGCGGCAGACCACGAAGGAGATGGCGGGATGAACTGGACGGATTCATGCCCAATTGGATCGAAGAAGCGAAGGATCGCGAACGATGGAAGGACTGGAGGGAGGCCTTTGCCCAGGAGTGGGACATAACAGGCTAACAAAAAAAAAAAAACAAAAAAAAAAAAAAAAAAAAAAATATTAACACAGAACAGAAACCGATTAAATGAAAAAAAAAATCGTTTTTAACAAAATGTTATAAAAGGTAAAGTCATTTCATTCTCTAGATCTTTTCAGTGGCTTTACTCCCATTTTATTCCATATTTTTACAAGCTTATATTTAACTTGCATTGTATGTTTGTCCAGGTGGAATCTTACAAATTTAAGGCACTTGCCCTCAACCGATTGATCTGAAATTTGGTATGCACGCTCAGTTCGCATGACAATGCACGATTAAAACGCGACGAAAAAAAGCATGTTATAAAAAAAACTTTCCAAAAAAAAGATAACCGACTTCAAAAACGAAAAGCTCAAAAATAACGGAAGTCGGTGGCTTTTCTTCTGCCGGTCGAATTGTGTTGCCTTGCCACCGACTTCCGAAATAGTTATTTTTGAGCTTTTAGTTTTTAAGTCGGTTATCTTTTGTTTTGAAAAAAGTTTTTTATTTTTTACTTTTTAGTTAGAGTCCCAACTACGTTTTAGAGTAACTTTAAAAAAAACGTACGAAATTCCATAATTATCTTTTAAGTGCGTCTCGGTCATAAAATGAAAGCACTGTGTATGTGTCAATGACATGTTTCTAGCATTCAGTTGTTTCGGCGATGATTTTTGTAAGCAAACTAGCTTCTGCCTGCGACTTCGTCCGCGTGGATTTTTCCTGAATTTTCTTTGCTATAAACCTCACGGAGCCCGAGACCTTTCCAACGAATGCAAAACCGTGGAAATCGGTTCGTGCGTTCTGGAGTTATAGCGTCAGGAAGGAAAACTCGACTTATTTTTATATAGTAGATTAAATAGCAAGTCTATATATCAACGCACAGCCCAAACCGCTGGTCCTAGAGACATGAAACTTACAGGGTGTGTTCTTTGTGAAGAGTAGGTAACCACTAAGAAAGGATTTTTGGAAATTCCATCCCTTAAAGGTGTATAAAATGAGGAGGAAAATCAAAGCTAGTAGTGAATCCTTTCGACGACCAAGCGATAGCCGGCTGTCGGGCTGCTAATGGTGCCGATTCTCTTATTCACAAACTAACGTAAATTTAAGTTAAGTGCATCTTACTCTTTCCATTTCTTAGAGAAAAGGACAAAAGATAAAATATTAAAGTTAAGTCCTGTCAAATTTAGACACTCCATAGATAATTTAGACGAGATATAAAAACATGGCGTCTAAATATACGTCAATTTTCTTCAGGCGCTGTCGTATTTAACAGGATTAAACAAAAATGTATCTTCTGTCCTTTTCTTTAAGTAATGGGAAGAGAAAGATGCATTTAACTTAAATTTAGTTAAGTTTGTGAACAAGAGAATCGGCACCAGTGTCTGTCTGTTGTGTCTCTAATGTAGGTAATCACGTGTGTTCGAAGAATTAAAATATATACTTATACAACATGTCCCGGAATAAACGCACACCACCAGACACCCAAATTAGAATATTATGTTATAATCATAATACATACACTGATTTTTTATTATTATGTTTAAATACTGTTTTTTTCAAAATTAGTTGTACAGATTGTGGGAGAAAATTATAGTCACATTACAAATCTACGCATGCACACAGTCGCACTTGCATAAGGGTCTAGCGTAGTAGGTATTTCATCCATTTTAGTTTGTTTTGACTGTACAGCGGAAGTGTGACAGCAGTTTACGTAGTTTTAATTATTTTTGGGATAAAATTATTACCTATATTAAAAATTACAAAAACCGATTCAGTAAACGATTCTGAACAAACTATTTTCTCAAAGTGCATTAATTCAGTTACACATTGTAGATTAAAATCTATAAGTACTTATAGATTTTAATTCCTTTTCAAAGGGAAACAACATAAACGTTTGATTACAGTTATAATGTTTATTGCAATATTTAAGCAATATCATTTACGACATTTCCTAGAACTTGGCAGCTATTGAAGTTGCCGGTATAATGGCGGACGACCGATTATTGTGATTATGTTATGATTTCACTGTAATTCTAAAATTTTAATCAATAAAAAAGTGACTAATTTGATGTACAGTCGGCTAAGTAGATAGGTATGCAGAACAGTCATATATAAATGAAGTTTTCTCAAAAACCTTATATATTTTTCAATATAATCCGTACTAATATTATAAATGCGAACGTAACTCTGTCTGTCTATCTCTTCTTCACGTCTAAACCACTGAACCGATTTGAATGTTTGGTGCAGATATAGTCTGAGACGAGAGAAAGGACATAGGATAGTTTTCATCCCAGAAATCCCCCGGGAACGGGAACTATTATTCCACGCGGACGAAGTCGCGGGCAAAAGCTAGTTTTTAATAATTGTAGAAAAGAGCTAGTTGTTTATTAATTTTAAAAATCATTAGAATATACCCATCGATTTTCGAGAAAACATAAATTAAGTAAATGTCGTGATGGCCCAGTGGATATGGCGCCCGCCTCTCGTGTAAGAGGTTGTGGGTTCGGATCCGGGCAAGTACCAATGTGACTTTTTCAATTCATATGTACTTTCTTAAGTTTGTCTTGGACATCACTGACATCCCGTGCCTCGGAAAGCACGTAAAGCCGTTGGTCCCGGTTGTCATTCCTAGAACTTTGACAGTCGTCACTGGTTAGCCAGAAACTCTGACCAGTCTAACCATGAGGTATCGTGTCGCCCAGTTACTGGGTTGTGGAGGTCTGACAGGCATTCGCTCCATGTAAAACACCGGTATCCAGCTGATTCCGGTTAGGCTGGAAGCCGACCCCAACACAATTGGGAAAAGGCTAGGGAGATGATGATAAATTAAGTATATCTAACGGCCCTGCATACTTATCTACTTTACTTTGCTGACTGTACGCATAAGGTGGTTAAGGCATGCGTTTATTTTGAAGCTGGGATGAGAGTAGATGTGCTGAACGGAGCGGAGATAATATGAGCTGAGCGGAGATGAGATGAGCGAAGCTAAGCGAAGTTGATCAAGTATCGACTATTTTTATGAAGAAATACCAATCAATGGTGATGATAAGGAAAGAGCTATATTATGTTCGGATGTGGGGCGTCCGCGTCTCTTTAAAAAGCGTAATAAAGACGTTTCTTGGCTAAGGCAGCAAACTTTTTAAACATTTATGACGTTGAAAAAAATATAGTTTTAGTGAATGTTTTTTTTTGATAATTTATGCTCTCTCAAGTAGACGTTTATGCAAAACATTACACGTAGAGTCAACTCTACACACACAGTTACATATCTTCATTGTAAACGCTCTTTAACAGGTAATAATTTACATCCTTGATCATACAATTTACATTCAAGGAGAACATGTTGTACAATCATTACTTATAACAGCTGTATCAAGCATTCTTTTTTAGCTAACTGCCGCGAAGAGAGGGTTTTGTGTTTTTTTTTTATATCCTTTTTAGGGTTCCGTAGTCAACTAGGAACCCTTATAGTTTCGCCATGTCTGTCCGTCCGTCCTCGCTTAATCTCTGTAACCGTTAGCACTAGAAAGCTGAAATTTGGTACCAATATGTATATCAATCACGCCGACAAAGTGCGAAAATAAAAATTGGAAAAAAACTTTTTATTAGGGTAGCCCCCCTATATGTAAATAGGGAAGTGGTTTTTTTTTTAATTACAACCCTGACGTGTGATATATTGTTGGATAGGTATTTAAAAATGAATAGGGGTTTACCTAAATCATTTTTTGATATTGTCAATAATTTCGGAAATAATCGCTCCAAAAGGAAAAATCAAAGCGTCCCCCCCCCTCTAACTTTTGACCCGTAGGTTTAAAAAATATGAAAAAAATCTGGAAAGTTGAACTTTATAAGAACTTTCTAGGAAAATTATTTTGAACTTGATAGAAAGAACAGTTTTTGTACAAAAAAGACAAAAAGGTTGTACAAAATAAATTCTGCGTACTTAGTATGTCAACGTAACAAATAGCCTTTTTCAAACTTATAAGTAAGTACACTTATTGTGACGGACGGGAAACTACGGAACCCTACATTGAGCGTGGCCCGACACGCTCTTGGCCGGTTTTTATATATCCTAGGACCACTCACACACGGTCATCTGATCGAAAACTAAGCAGAGTTTGTACTATGGCAAACAGACAACTGATAAACATACATATATAATTTATAAATACATACATAAATATTTTAGATATATTACACCAGACATTATTAGATCTGGAGTTCTATCTGTTTTTTTTTTAATTTTCACTTTTGTTTGCGGCAACTGGCCACGTGAATCCTGCTACTGGCCGGTTAAACTTTGTAGGGTTAAACATAGAGAACGCAGAAAAGTAACTTTAGCCCAGTACCCCTACCATGAGTTGTTATCGAAAACTTACTCGCTACCGTAGGCGTAAAAATGATGTGACAGTCAATAATCCGACTAAATAGTAAGGTTGGCTGTTAGTGAACTACTTTAGGGATTTAGTGGTTCTTTAATTATGATTCCCAATATGTCACTGTCAATTCTATCTGTGACCGCTAGGGGCGCTTTGCAACATTTCATACAATTTATTTACGGAGACGCTAGCGAGTTTATTGATGTAAACATTATGGTAGAGCTACTGATTTGGGTTAATTAAAAACTTTTGCTCGCAAAAAATTTTACACGTTTCCCTTCTCTACATTTTTAGGGTTCTATACCTCCATAGGAGGTCGTAAGTTCGTATCCCACCTAGGACAAACTTTGTGTGATGAGGACGATTGCTTGTTCTGTGTCTGGGTGTAATTTATTTATAATATGTATGTATTGATAAAATATATAAGTATCAGTTGTCTGGTTAACATAGTACAAGCTCTGCTTAGTTTGGGATCATATGGCCGTGTGTGAGTCCCAGGATATTTATTTATTTATTTACCGGTACAGTCCGGAACACAACTTTGCGGTTAAAATAGGTACATATGTTTGGGTTTTCCTTCATCGAGCGTCATTAATACATACTTACATAGGAATAAATTTAACTTTTTTGGACAAATCTTCTGCTTGAAGTGCGCTGGCGCTTCACCCGAAATATAAAAATACTTTAGTCCCATTTTGTTTAATAAGGCGAGGCCTATTCCTAGTCTATGGCAGTTGTTACGGGCAGTCAGGAACGGGTCCTAGTCTGCATATACAATCGTGTCTCAATGACCAGACATCGGCCAGATATTTGACAACTTTGACAGTTAGTATGGGAAATGTGTCAAAAGTTTGACGTTACACGTCAAACATCCATCATTGAGACACGATTGTAATAGCAGACTAGGGCCCCTGGGGCCAATCACTCTAACAAAAGAGTAGATATCTTGTAAACTAGTAACTGCGTTGTGAAGGTCTGATAGACAGTCGCTCCATGTAATAACACTGGCATTCAGCTGGATTCGGTAGTGCAATAGGTGGAAAAAAGGTAAGGAAATGATGTTTACGCTATTGTTATGACTTTTTTATAGTATAAGCTTTGTCTATGAACATACTAGGTGTATATTTGGTCTTGCACAACCCGCTAGGAGATGATTCTACCCATGAAAAAAACTTTTATTATGGAACCAACTCTGAAATCTCGAGAAAAATATCAGCTGTTTCATACATTATGGTCGGGAGGGCATTGAACTTTTGTTAGAAACAGCTGATATTTTTTCGCGATTTCAGAGTTGGTTCCGTAATAAAGGTTGTTTGTTTTCATGGGTAGAATCATCTCCTAGCAGGTTGTGCAAGACGAAAAATACACCTGGTATAAGCTTTTAGAGCTGAATAAATGTGCTTAATTCCTTAAGCTTGACAGCTTTTCTCATTGTCACGGCGCTGAACGCGGCTGATAGAAGTACAACTGTATAAGTGTGACCAACATCGTTCAGCGAAACGCTAATGGTGCTGAATAGTGTGCGTCTATCATGTGGTTAGCCTTCACCTTGTTAAAAAACAAACGCATGGCCATTGCATTGTAAAATATTTACAAATATATCAGTTACATAAAACGCGTGAATTCACCATTATTATACACCAAATTTGGCGTTAAATTGTAATTTGTTACACGTAATATTACAGCGAAACTGAAGCGCTTGACGGCTTGTTTTCGTAGTTACCGCATCTAATCTGTCGATTATAACTTTCACTTTATAAAACGCAGTATTACGCGGAAACTAAGGAAACCACTTTTAGCAACTCTAACTTAACACTGACGCACAACAAAACATAATAAAAACAAAAAAAAAACAAATAAGAACGAAAAAAATACTAAATTAGAATTCGATTCGAAAAAAGGAACACAACACAGTTTTTGACGTTTCGAAATTCGAAAAAGCACAGCACTGGCAGAATTACCGGAAAAAATCAGAGCATTTTGAATTTGGAAAGTGTTCCGATTCGCTTCGGGCTTGTTCGGCAACTTTCGCCGCACATAGCGACTGTAGGTTCGCGAGCGCGCGCGAGAACTGCCGTAGAGCTGACGAGATACCTCAATGAAGAGCACTAGTGGGGGGAAAGGGGAACTATTATCATTTATCGATGTTTTTCGACTGACCAAAATTATCAGTATTGCAAGAAATGTCGTTATATTAACAAGTGCTGGAATCGGATATAGATAGGAGAACAATATGAAGCCTTGTGTAGATTTTTATAAGTTGGTCCTTCGATACGAATATAAATTATGTACAACTTACAGGTAAGAATGACTAACCGTATTACAAAGAAAAACATTGATATAATGTGGATTTTCCAATACTACAGATTTCCAGAAGAATCAATTGAGAGATGGTTGAGAAAAGTAGACGGAAACCTACGAATAATATATTGGTTTATTGTTTATTGTTAATTAAAACGGTATACACCAATTACATTAATTAACACGGGGAAAAAAATACATTAACAAACATAAATAACAAAAAGAAAAAAAAACAGATTATATCTTAAATTACTAACAATACATCACAAAAAAGATAGAAAAAAAATACAATAACTTACGAACAAATAATAGAGGACACTCTTGCATACTTTCCCTCACATGACATCAAACAAACACGCATAATTCTACTCCAATCATCGGCAAACAAATCACATTCGGGGTAATCGGTCAGGAGGGCATTAAGCATCCTTAGGGTACGGCATACCGGGGACTCAGCTCTGGCAACAGTTTTAGAAGGAGGCAGCGCGAACAGATCGTGGCGACGGCTTTTTCGATGTCCGATGTATTTGTCAGGAACAAACAGTCGACAGAAAAGATTGTGGAGATCGGGACAATCGATAATACCTCGCAGAGCTTTGCAGGCAACTATGAGCTGCTGAAAGCCTCGCCTAACTTCCAACGAGTTGAATCCTAGAACTCCAAGGAGGTGATTGGTAGGGTACATATAGGGGTAAAAGTGCAGTGTCTTTTTGTGCAAAAATCTTAAAAAGATTTTTTGCACCTTTTCCAGCGCGAGTGTTTGGGAAGCTGTGTAGGGATGCCAGACACAGGCACCAGCCTCAAGTTTACTTCGAACCAAGGCAGTGTAAAGAAGCTTGATGACATTTGAGTTCCGAAAATCACTAGCATTTCGCAGGACAAAACCCAGACGCCTGAAGGATTCCTTGGCAAGAGTGGAGATGTGATCTCTAAATGTCAAACCAGTGTCAAAGGTCACGCCCAGGTCCTTTATTATGGTGACACGACTTATCACTACATTACCCAGCCTGTAGTCATACTGGAGTGGTTAACGTTTTCGACTGTACGACATGACGTAACACTTATTTATGTTAAAAGCCAGCTTATTTACAAGGCTCCACTCGTAAACGGCATCGATATCCCGCTGTAAAAGTATGCAGTCCGCCAACGTATTAATTTGAAATTCTAATTTCAAGTCATCGGCGTAAAGCAGGCATTTAGCAAACTTAACTTTAGTCGTGAGATCATTGATCATGATGAGAAAAAGTAGAGGACCAAGCACGGATCCCTGACTCACACCTGAACGGGTGTTATAAGGTTCAGACTCAAAACAACCATGTCTAACAAATTGCCTACGGTCACGCAGATAATCGGCAAAGAAGTTCATAAACTCGGAGGAGAATCCTGATGCCTCCAAAATAAACAACACGTCATTGTCAACCCTGTCAAATGCTTTGCGGAAGTCGAAGTAGAGGACATCTACTTGTCCCCCGTTATCCAAGACCCTGGAGATGTAATCAACATAAGTCATCAAATTCGAGTCGACAGAGCGCTTCTGACGAAAACCATGCTGAGCATCAGAAAGGAACACGTTTATGCGTCTATAGATGTACGTGTGGAGTACATGCTCAAACACCTTTGCAAGAGTTGGCAGGACGGCAATAGGCCTATGTTCCTCTACACATGACTTGTTGCTGGTTTTTGGGATAGGAGTGACGCGCGAAATTTTCCATTGCTCAGGGTAGACACCGGATTGAAGCGCTAGGTTGAAAACATGGCAGAGAGGAGTTGGTAGGATATTCTGACATGCCTTAAGGATAAAGGCGGGCAAGAAGTCAGGGCCGATCGCACTCTGGGGTTTAAGTTTGGCGATACCTTTAATTACATCCTGTGGAGTCAAGAGTGGTATAGGAATATTATTTCCTGTGCAGACGGTTGACCTAATACTGCAATACTACTGTAATATAGGCATGTGATCCTTTCTTTGGGATTGGGATATCATCCAATGACTGCTCCCGTCCTGTTACGCGTCATTTTATTTTAATGTACAATATTAAAATAAAATGACGTGTCAAAGTCTTACTTTTAAACTCTACAGAATAAATATTTTCCATCACCGAATTTAATAGGTACTATCAAAAGATGATTGTTTATTTGTTTGTTTTTTGTAAGACATCCATCATTTTGGAGGTGCTGGTCCGGTCAGATCTCCGATTTTTAAACCTTACACTGATTAAAAGTCAAGTAATAGCGTAATATTATTTTGTGTACGATAATTATAAAATATGGTGTGCTTCATCAATGTAATTAACAATAAAAAGTTACAAAAAAGCCATGTGCAACAGCTAAAAAAATAAAACCCTAAAGTTACAAAAGCACCAAATCCATACAAACAACTTAAAAAACAACAAAAATAGACAAACATCGACAACTTCCTATCGACAACAGCCCATCACTAAACAGATTACGCTACTTAGATCATAGTATCGCGTCTCAACGACCCGCTAACCTAATATCAATTCTATACCCTTGCAATAAGGTATAAAATTAAACGTGATAAGAGACAACAATGTCTATCCGTTTGTCTCGAGAGCTCAATGACGAAGATAAAGATTTACAGTACAAATGAATTTAAAGTCATAACCATAGGTCGGAATTAGGTAGAGTTATTCATGTACTTACACTGATTTCACACAGCGAAAGAATAAAGTGGAAATGCCCCAAATCCGCCCGGAGTTACTTTTAAAGAGGAAAAAAATCCCGTGTTTTATTAAATAAAAAAAGTTATTTACTTGCAAAGCAATATTTTCTTTATCTCATCAAAAGTCAAAGGTCAAAGTTCACAGTTATTTACTCATGCTTCATTAAATCTCAATTAATTATTAGTTACTAGCTTTTGCCCGCGACTTCGTTCGCGTTGAATAATAGTTCCCGTTCCCGGAGGATTACCGGGATGAAAACTATCCTATGTCCTTTCTCGGGTCCCAGACTATATCTGTACCAAATTTCATTCAAATCGGTTCAGTGGTTTAGGCGTGAAGAAGAGACAGACAGACAGACAGACAGACAGACAGAAAGACAGACAGACAGAGTTACTTTCGCATTTATAATATTAGTACGGAAGTACGGATAATAGATTAAACTAATTAGAAACGCCTCATCCTCCTCAATTCTCTCAATATAAATATTTAAAATGGATATATCTCGTTATGTAATAAAATATAGCTAAATAAATAATACCAGTATATTACTGTCCCACTGCAGGGCAAAGGCCTCTTCTCATACAGAGAAGGCACGAGCATTGATCACCACGCGGTGCGATGATTTAGAACTCATATAATTAATTATCAGTCTAGGTTTCCTAACATTATTTTCTGTTATCATAAAAAATCATAAAATCATAAATTTATTTTGTAAAGTAAATAGGTTATATGCATACCACTTTTACACATCAATATTTTGGTTTTGTTATTTTAAGCGAACGATGGGGCCGGCGTTTCCTAGCTGGACTGCTCTGAGGAGAAACATCCGAAACAAACTCAGAGGTCAAAGACAATCGATATACATAAATAAGTCCAACAAAAACTTTTAAAAGTATAATTGAAAAAGTCACATTTGTACTGCCCAGATTCGAACTTACAATTGGTGCTTTAACCACTATGTTAAGACTTTAACCTTTCGATGACCAAGCGACAACCGGCTGTCGGGCTGCTATTGTGTCTCGAATCCCGTGTGTTCAAAGGTTTAATCTATATATAATATAAAAGAAAGTCGTGATAGTTGCATAACCCAAGAACGGCAGAACCGATTTGGCTGAAAATTTTTAGGGAGGTAGCTTAGGAGCAGGGGACGGACCTAGAATACTTTTTATCTTCTTTTTTTAGTAACCAAAAATCTGATATAACACGTGTGAATTTGTGAAACCGCTGGGAACAGCTAGAAATATTTATAAAAACAATAAAAATAGAGCGCCTATCTTTATTTACACAGCAAAGTTTCAGCGCCCCATCAAATTTTTTCTGCTATTGCGATTATGTCAGGCGTTTGGAGAAACAAATTGTCTCCACTTCAGAGCGAAAACTACCTTCTGACTTCATAACGAAACCTTTAATCTATTTGTATAAAAAAGTTAAGATGGGCATTTTTTTGGGGAGTGTAAAATCATCAAATGGCTGCCCCCGTCCTAGGTGCGGCGGGAGGGCGTGTCAGACTGTTACTGACTAAAACCCATTCATGTTCCTTCGGTTGCCCTTTATCTTCCGGGGTCACGGTAACTATTATAAACATTCCGCAACCCCGGCAGGAGAACAAACAATCATGCTCATCACACAATGTTATTACTTGAATCGACTGCCTATTGGACCTTCACAACCCAGTGGCTGGGCGACACGATCCCCCATGGTTAGGTTAGTCTGTCTGGTCAGACTGTCTAGTTTCGACTACCCGTTACGACGTTCAAATTTCTACCCGCCGCCGCACCCAGGACGGACGGGAGCAGTCATTTGATGATGTCCCACTCCCTAAAAAAAAAAATTGTTTGTTCTGTGTCTGGGTGTAATTTATCTATAACATGCATGTATTAAAAATACATTTGTAAGTATGTATGTATATCAGTTCACTGGTTACAGCACAGGCTCTCCCTAGATTAAGATCAGATGGCCGTGTGTGAGTTGTTCCAAGATATTTATTACTATTTATTCACCTCTACCAGAGCCGGCGTTGGAAAGAGCGCGCTTGGGCGACTATTAGGGCGCCAAAAATAAAAGAGCGCCAGACTAGGCTAGCCCCTGATACGCCTTTTATTAGGCACCACAATGACAGGGCCCTAGTGACGGGTCAACGGGTGACAGCAAATCTTCCTCGGGCAGGAGGCCTCGCCTCGATCCAGACTGCCGTGTCCCCGACCCCGTAAGGTTCAGTTAGCCTCTTTTTTTTCCATAAGCTATCACACCCAGGGCGCCGATATTGCTAAAACCGACTTCTACCCCTTCTTTTTTGGGACAAGCCACCACACTATTCCCAACCAATACAACTGAAAGACAGAATCTACAGTGCAGTCCGCCAGAAAAGCGTCGAGCAATGAAGCTCGAGTACTGGAGAAACGATTCAACTGTCTTGGATCCCGCAACGAAATTAATTAAAAAAGTAAAGAACAGCGGAGGTGTAAGAAAAATATCATAATATGCAGGCGACAGAACAGAACTAGACCGATAGGCACAAAGGGGCGATTACAACTGGGAGAAGCCCAGGCCTACTCACCCCTCAAAAACTAAAGTTGTTAAAATAACAGTAGCTATGCGCGTACGCAGACAATCGGCAACGATTATCTTTTAAACAATGAGATAGTTCCGACTCATTGCCTATCGAGTGATAGCAATATGCGGTCAGTGCAATAAATCTGGGTTTATATATTTTTATCTATACTTATATTATAAACAAGTAAAATTTGTAAGTTTGTAGGTTTGTAAGTTTGTATGTAGGGGGTAATCTCTGAAACTTCTGGTCCGATTTGAAAAATTCTTTCAGTGTTAGATAGCCCATTTATCGAGGAATATATGATGCTATATATACCACCACGTTACGACCCACGGTGGGCTGAAAATCGGCTTTCATAGACTTAGGGATTTCAATTTGCAAGTGCTTGTTTTTATGCCGGATATCGCTTCTATTAGTCATTACTATGTACAAAAATGACACCCGAGTTAATTCTACCCAAAAACGAAGGAAATATAATTTTTTTACGAAAAATTTGTATGAAGCTAGTATGAAAAATCGAATTATCTCCTAAACGGCATGTTTAACCGTAATATCCTTGGAGATGGTCATAGTGCTAATTATTTATGATTTTTTGGTTGGCGATAGGACGAAAAATTTAATGCCGTTTTTTTTTAAAAAATCGTCAAAATATTTTTATTTATTTTTACATGTAAAACGATCCCTTTTAGTGTCTAAGTTAAAAAGTTCGATATGTTATTAACCCAAATATTAAGAACACACGAAACAAGAAAAATAAAATAAAAAAATTGCTGTTTTTGACACATTTATATTAATTTAAATAAAAAAAGATTTATATTGAAGTAACATTATGAAGTTATATTTTATACAAAATAAGTTAATTTAAGGAATTAATACTAAGCATTCGTAAAATAAAGTAAAATAAATAAAAAAAATAAAACATATCATTAAATATTACAAAAAAACCAAAACACTCAAATACAAATTTACAAATATGTACATATATATCTTTTTTACAAATTTTCCTTATCACTCTCGTTGTCAGACTCCAATTCTGAGTCAGCATCCAGATTGGATATATCCAAAAATTCGAACTCAGTTTCCTGAAATTGAATTAAGTCGAGAGTTTCAGCAAAAAAGCTCTGCTTTTTCTTGGCATCTAACTTAGGCCTTTGTGCACTTAGCAAAGGGTCCGAAGAAACAACAAGCATATTTAAAATGTCTTGATTGGAATCCTGCCTGCTTCTTTTCCGCGAATGATGTTCTCGAAACCTCCTAAAATCTTTGTTTCGAGACTCTGAGGCTTCTTCCGAGAGAGTCCCAATCGGCACAATATTATTTTTCTCGATTATGTCAGCCCCATGGATTAGTAACTTATGAACGGTTGACGACATGTAGAACCAGTCGTATAGTAATACGTACTTTTCTGCTGTTTTGCGAGCATAATCTCTAAATTTTTGTAATTGCTTGTAAAATTACAGCAAATCTTTTGATGAGGTCTTCATCCAAACCGGTTATAGCTGCGGTTTTATTAGAAAACTCAAAGAATTTTCTTGCAGTATTCCCGTCATTGGTGGTTCCCGAGCCTTGTTTTACTATATCAATCAACAGATTGAGCTCATCTTTGAATTTATTTTGAATTATTTTCTTTCTTGTCTGTAGCATTTCTTTGTGCTCATCACTTCTCGCTGCCCACCGTTTGAAGTCCAGTTTGTATGCAATGTGTAACAGACATTCCATACAATTTATACGGGCGTGTAGGGATGACAAGCCAAACTCATACAGGTCCGAACACACAATTTTTGATGTTACGGCATCTAAGCGGTTCATTTCTGTAGGCTTTGCTAAGCACAGGTAGCACGATGCATTTGATCTAGCTTCAGAAAGGTAAGTACAGACTTTAGCGTCGATCATCGTCATCATTAGTTGATGAGTCACCCTATTAGTATTATTGCACTCTGTGGGGATAAGGGCTCAATTTCTTCATCCATTTGTTGTTTCAGCCCAAGGACAACTGCTTCACTCTCCTTTACAAAAGTAAACTGAACTGGACGACAATACAAAACTGAGCATGGTTTTGGGTTCGTCCATAAAATGTTGTCTCCATCTGTCAGTTTTAGTGGCACCAAGGAGGTCATGAAAATGCTTGAATCATCTTCCTCACCCTCAATTTTCTGCTTGTATCGGCTTTGGTTAGAAGCACCGTCAAATCCCCACTTGGATATCAGCTTCAACTGCTTGTTATGCTCTTCGTTAGAAAGGCTTTGAAGGATTCTTGTAACCGTGATATCAAGTAAAGCTTGAAGTGTAATCCTAGCCGATGAATCAGTAACTGTCACTGATTGCTTCGGAGGGTAGCAATCAAGCTTAGTTTGTTGCACTTTATAGTAAGATGGATAAATATCTTTAGCACCTTCTCGAATGGCAGCCTCACGCAACGTAATCTATTGCCACTTTGAGAGTTTTAGCGAAAGAAGCAATCCAAGCGCCTTTTCTGGCGTAAATATGATTGGTTTCTGTGGTTTCTTAAGCGTTTCATTTAATTTAGCGGCTGCTTCAGGATTTTTCATCATGTATTCGATGACAGAGGCGATATCTCCATGCCCTTCTTCTTTTAAACGTGCTGCAGTTGCATATGCCAATTCACTGGAACCTTCGCCTGTGTGTTCATCAGATCTTCTCTTTTTTTGTTTACTTCCCAGGTCTTCGAATGGTTTACGGGATCTTTTCGTCATTGTTCCAATGGACGTTGATGTCGACGGTTCTGGAGAGACTGAGGGCGCTCTTGGTATCTCATCAACACTTGGTTCTTGATTAACTAAAGTTTGCACAAAACTCGGCCAATCAATATTTTGCTCCCAACCAATTCTCGTACTTTCTCCTGAAATTATCAAGGAATCGGTTGGATTTCCCCCACCTTTGTAAAGCGGCTCGCGTAAATCTCCGACAAAATTCTTTGAGAACAACATAATCTTCGTCAGACAGGCAATCGCCTATGCGGGATACAACTGCACTAAACAATACTTCATGATCAAATGAAGTACTCTCACTTCGTAGAAGAACAAACAAGTCTAAATTGGTGATTAAACTTTCCATTTTAAGATTTTATAGTCGCAGATTTAGTGTTTGCAGTTACACAGTTGTGAACAAACTAAATTATAAAAACAAAACTTTAGCCCTTTTATTGCAAAACGACAATAATTAGGTAACTACCCTCATTAGTTATCTCCTCATTAGCTAATGAAAATCTATAATTGTCACTAACTATTCTTAGAACTCATAGCACTGCTAATTAACAAATTAGCTTACTTATCAGGAAATGTTTAAATATAATCCATTGTCGTGAGATATTGAAAATCATTAAATCACCTATTAAGACTCATTAGAAGACCTAATCAGTGTAGTTACTTAATCACTTCTTTTTGGACTCATTAGAAGACAATTGGTAATTTGGTTGTATGAAAAGTTTTAAAACTCATTTTGTGCTGATAAATATCTAGCTCAAACATAGTTGGCTACGTGTGGGTGTACTATAAACCTCTGCCAACTCCTTCGGAAATATAGGAGTGATGCTATTTTATGTTATGTGTAGTTAAAAGTCCGTGTTCTTCAACATAAACACCAAAAGGAATCGTTTCATACGTAAAAACAAATAAAAATATATTGACGATTTTTAAAAAAAAAACGGCATTAAATTTTTCGTCCAATTGCCAACCAAAAAATCATAAATAATTAGCACTATGACCATCTCCAAGGATATTACGGTTAAACATGCCGTTTAGGAGATAATTCGATTTTTCATACTAGCTTCATACAAATTTTTCGTAAAAAAATTATATTTCCTTCGTTTTTGGGTAGAATTAACTCGGGTGTCATTTTTGTACATAGTAATGACTAATAGAAGCGATATCCGGCATAAAAACAAGCACTTGCAAATTGAAATCCCTAAGTCTATGAAAGCCGATTTTCAGCCCACCGTGCGACCCACGGGAGCGGAGCAGTAACGAAAAATGCGGGTGACACCGCAGGGGACAGCTAGTACATAATATAGTGATTTGCTGTACATATATCCTGGGTGCCGCATACTGGCCTGTTAAAATTTATTTTGTATTGTTTGCAATATTAAACAAATAGAATTGGGATTCCCTGGTTAAATAATTAATGTATGTAATGATGCGTGTAACTGTACATTGGTACGTCAGCCAGACAGTTCCTTTTTTTTGACATTATATTATACATTCTACTCTTTACACTTAACCATGTACAAATACCATTGTAACAACACTATTTTAAAAGAGTAAGTATGGAGTTTCTTGCCCGTTCTTCTCCATACGAGTCAAATTTTTGGAATGGGCCACTAGATTAATTTTTCTCTGTTTCTGAAGTTCTAAAGGGCCTGTAAATGTTCTATTAGAAATAAATTATTTGAGTTTGAGTTTGTATATTTGATCACATTTTACTACGTTACGAGAGTTGAGCTCCCTCAACTTGCCCTTTATTGAACTGGGGCCATAGTCTGCTATTACAATCGTGTCTCAATGACCTGTCATCGGCCGGATATTTGACAACTTTGACAGTTTTTGTTTGGGAAATGTGTCAAAAGTTTGACGTTACATGTCAAAAATCGATCACTGAGACACGATTGTAATAGCAGACTAGGGCCCCTGGACCCGAGGTGGCGGCGCGTAGTTCCCGCGCGTCCCTCTTTGATGTCGCGGGGGGAGTAAAACACCTCACTCCCCCCCCCCCAGAACTTATGAGGCTGGTGCCTCATCAGTTCTGGGAAGGGATTGCGGAAGAAGCAAAAATTCCTATGATTCTCGGCGTAGGTGGGAGACGGAAAACCGGCGGGGTTATTACCTATAAAACAGCAATCAGCAATATTTGCGCAGTGATCGCGCGGTCACCGCGCGATTAATAAAAAAAAATCGTATTACGTATGAACCGATTGCTAATCGCTCGCTGATTGTTCTAATGCACTTATTGCTACTATGAAGATAAAGTAGCAATCGCTGGAACTAATTAAATATCACCTATAACAAAAAAAAACTTAACTTTGCTCTTAAAAACCATACTAAATACGAAACTACCAAACGAAAAATGCATATTTTAGTTAACTGATTGCTCCACAGAGGCAGCACTATCGCTAGATTGCTATTTGACATGACGTATTTTGAATTGACGTTTATATTGCTAAATTATCGCGATCGCTTGGCTTCTGCAAGATACGTAATCCCAGTGCCGGGTGGTTTTAATTCAGTCAGCCTCAGTAGTTTCGGCTATGCTTTTAAAAGTATCAAAAAGCTTGTCTCTTTAAATTATAGATATTAGATTATGTACTTACGGAGGTTTTTTCTCAAGCATTTCCGTAGTTTCCACTGTAACAAATAATAGGTATATTAGTTCAAGTTTGTCACGAAGATACAGATAAATTAATATCATAATATATTAAACTTTCGAGCACACGTGATTCACGATTTACACGAGACGAAAATTGACGACGATACAGTGCGATGCGTTAAAGTTTCGCGTGACATTTTTACTAAACAGTACCCCTACCATGAGTTGTTATCGAAAACTTACTCGCTACCGTAGGCGTAAAAATGATGTGACAGTCAATAATCCGACTAAATAGTAAGGTTGGCTGTTAGTTAGTGAACTACTTTAGGGATTTGAGTGGTTGTTTAATTATGATTCTCAATATGTCACTGTCAATTCTATCTGTGACCGCTAGGGGCGCTTTGCAACATTTCATACAATTTATTTACGGAGACGCTAGCGAATTTATTGATGTAAACTCATGGTAGAGCTACTGGTGCCGTCACACGCTCCCACTCCGGAATTATGATGCACTGTATCTTTGTATTTTTTTAATAATTTGTCAAACAAAAAATACGTATCCAGTATATTTGGACGGTCTAACGGATGGATAACAGAATGCCATTTTTTATGTAGTCGTTATCCCTATTGTATCTTTCAATTGCGACTTTACCATCTAGCTAATTCGACGAGATTTCACGAATTATTATAAAATTGAGTTATAAGGTCACTCTACCTCGTACCCTTATCCTACACCAAATAAATGTTAACGTATTTAATTAGTCATTGGCCAATTAAGAGTAATTTATTACGATTCTATTTCGACGTCGGGACAGTCCCTATCATGTGCGCATTTTATAAGCTACGAATGACAAACTGAAAAACAATGTGTGGTTTGCTGTGATGTATAATTAATTAATTACTTAGATATGTAGAATACTTATAAAGTGTTTTGTAATTGACCGATACGTAAACACATGATTCTACACATCAGAACAAACAATTTCAACATAAAGTTTCTTTCACTGAGAAATGTAATGTACCGTTGTCGAATTGTAAAATACTGGTATTCAGCTGCATCTGGTTAGGCTGAAAGCAGACCTCAACATAGTTGGGAAAATACAACTAAATATAACACTTCTGCAAGACAATGGTGCCGATTCCCTTGGTCACAAACTAGACTAAATTTAAGTTAAATGCATCTTTCTCTTTCCATTTCTTATAGAAAAGAATAGAAGATACAATTTAGTTTAATCCTGTCAAATTAGACAGTGCCGGAAGAAAATTGACGTATAGTTAGACGCCATGTTTTTAAAAGGCGTCTAAATTTGACAGGACGTAACTAATATTTTATCTTCTGTCCTTTTCTTAATTAAATTGAAAGAGAAAGATGCACTTAACTTAAATTTACGTTAGTTTGTGAATAAGAGAATCGGCACCAATATTGTTATTTTCGCATCCCACCGTTTAGCGCAATACAGTGGTGCTGATGCTCTCGTTCATAATCTAAATTAAATTTAAGTTCAGTGCATCTTTCTCTTTCCATTTTATTAAGAAAAGGTCTGAAGATATATATTTGTTAGTCCCGTTAAATTAGCCAGAGCCTGAAGTAAATTGACACATTTTTAGTGGCCATGTTGTCAATCGCGTCTAAATTGTCTTAATTTGACAGGGCTAAACTAATATTTTATTTTCTGTCCTATTCTTAATGAAATGGAAAGAAGATGCACTGAACTTAAATAAAGCTTAATTAGTGAATAAGGGAATCGGCACCATTACCTTTTAAAATATAAGCGTTTTTTACGAGATATCTCTAGGTCTCTATATATACAGGGTGTCCCACGGCTATGCCACATGGAAGGAAAGTAGCTTAAATCTTGTAGATAGAACATTTTACTGAAAGAAGACATTATTTGAATTTTAAAAACAATTTAAATTGCATTCATAGATTTTTAAATAATTAAATGGTTGGACCGGAAATCGAACTTGTTCCACGAGAAAAAATAATCAGCCTGTAGTTTTATCCTACCGATCGAAAGGCTTTATTACAAGGATAATTTTTTTTTGCTAAATAACATAGTGTCACAAATAAAAGGAAGACCGTGAATTTTAACATTTAATGTAAAATTTTGTTCTGAAAAGTTAAAAGCTTACATTGCCGTAAGAACATACAATTGACAACCATAACTACTTATTACTAATTAATCTACCCACTTGAGTAGTACGCATCATTTAAATAAATAAATATCCACAACATTAAGACCAAAAAATCGTCAGGGAACGAAATAATCAAAAGTTATCACTTTGTATTCAAGAAGAAGGGACTAGTTTTGAGCATTTGAAAAATTGACTAATTTTGTATTAAAAATGTTAAAATTCATGGTCATTCTTTTATTTTTGACACTATGTTATGTAGCAAAAAATAATCCTTGTGATAAAGCCTTTCGATCGGTGAGATAAAACTACAGGCTGATTAATTTTCTCGAGTAACATAACAGGTTCGATTCCCGGTTCAACTATGTAATTAATTAAATATCTATGAATGCAGTTTAAAATGTTTTCAAAATTCAAATAATGTCTTCTTTCAGTAAAATGTTCTATCTACAATATTTAAGGTACTTTCCCTCCATGTGGCATTGCCGTGGGACACCCTGTATATCCACATACAATTCCGCTTTGGTGAAAACTACATTGGTTAAAAAACTATTAGACTATTACTAGTAACTATTTATTAATCTGTGCTATTACTAATTTCGATTCCCAGACAAGTCACTGATCTATAAGAATAAAGACCTATAATAGAACTTACTGCCACAATTTCCACGGCCATTCACAACAAAGGTAATTTATTCGCATCCAAGTTTATCAAGTAACCAATACGAATGCCACATTTACATACGGAACAATGTCCGCCCACATTCAAGTGGACCTCGTTATCACAAGGCGTGTGTGACTAATTACAAGGCAGTTGTGACAAACAGCTAGATTGATAGAATTGCTGTGGACTGGCTAATTTGCTAGTTAGGAGGAAATATTGTTTGTGAGAGGAAATCTTTTGAGTGCTGGTCTGGTTATGAAAATTCTTTTTAGATAGAAGGTTACACCAACTAAACTAAATTCGTGCACCATTCTCTTTCTATTTCATTAAAAAAAGGACCGAAGATAAAATTTTAGTTAAGCCCTGCTAAATTAAGACACTCCATAGATCCATACTAATATTATAAATGGGAAAGTGTGTCTGTCTGTCTGTATGTTTGTCTTTCTTTCACGGCAAAACGGAGCGACGAATTGACGTGATTTTTTAAGTGGAGATAGTTGAAGGGATGGAGAGTAACATAGGCTACTTTTTGTCTCTTTCTAACGCGAGCGAAGCCGTGGGCAAAAGCTAGTAGTAAATAGTTATAATTTCTAGAAGTACTGATTTGATCACAAACGGAGAAAAACAAAGCAAGAGTAATGCTTTACTTTTAAGATACATTATAATTTGTTGTTTATACATAACTTTGTTAAATAAGTTACAGCTATGTTTTCTCTATAAGTGAATTTGTAATTCTTTTGAGAAAATAAATATCTTTAACCTTAAGATTGTTTAGTAAAAATAATATTGCAAGTTTGCAACATACTATAGTCCCATTGAAGGGCAAAGAGCAACAAATATTAATGAACAAGTTTACTAAAAGAAGATTGGTGACTTCAGACTCATATTAATTATGAGTCTAAGTTTCCTCACAATGTTTTCCTCCTTCAATGTCAGTGAGTCATATGTATTATCAAGATCTAATATTGCGTCAAGATTGAAATTCCTATGTTTCATGGATATTATGAAAAACTCCTCTATGACATGGGGACAAAAGAGTGATCTTATATATAAGGTTTTTTTTTCTTTTGAGGTACAGTACCAGAAAAGAAAACTCTATGGTCGCAAGCGCAAATGCCAACTTAACCCAGCTTCGTTGCCAAGTGAGCCATATTCGTGCCAGAATAAACATAGCTGACCTTTTTTTTGGTTGGGAAATTATTAATTGACTCTTTCTTTCTCTGGGCGAAGCAGAATGGAGTGTCAGACTTTTATCTTATCTTATCTCGTTGTGGGGCCGGCCCAAGCCGTAGCACTTCGACCCTTTTGGATCTTTTGTGCTGTACCCCTCCTTTTACTCAACCCCTAGCCTTCTGTGCACCTCCTTCATTAGTCCCAGTATGGCCTTGATGGGGCTGAGCCTGTAGTCCTCTGGTCTTGGGAATGGTTGGGCCAGATACCCTAATCTTTTGGAGCCTAGTGCTGCGCAATCACACAGCAGGTGTAGCATAGACTCCTCTGCTTCTCCACAGAGCCTGCAAGTCGGGTCGCTTGCTAGTCCCATGTTTTGGAGCTGTTTGTTGGTGGCGTAGTGCCCTGTGAAGACTCCTGTGATTGCTCGGAGCTGTGGTCTGCTGTACCTCCATAGTTTCCGGGTCCAGCCATTATCTATGTCGTTGAGGAATAGTTTAGCATGCTTCTGGCCCGTTGTGTTGTGCCAGTGCATGCTGTGTGTCCTCAACGCAGCCTGTTTTAGCGTGTGGTTGATGACCCTTGGTGAGAGTCCTATGAAGGGTTCCGGTCCGCAGAGGGGTGTTTCGGATCCTTTCCTAGCTAGAGCGTCGGCCTTCTCGTTGCCTTCTACTCCTGTATGACCTGGCACCCAGATCAGTCTGACCTGGTTGCGCCTTCCTATCCTGTTCAGTACTTTGATACAGTTTAGTACCAGCCCAGAGTCCACTCTATTGGACGTAAGTGCCTTGAGTGTTGCTTGGCTGTCGCTTAGAATGTAGATAGTATCCCCTTTGGTATCTCTATCTAGTATTTCCTGCGCACATGCGATTATGGCGTAGGTCTCTGCTTGAAAGACCGTCGCCAGTTTGCCCATGCTTAGGCTGAGGTTGCAGTTGTCGCTGTGTACCCCTGCACCTGTACCGGTGCTCATTTTAGAGCCATCCGTGAACCATATCTGAGTGTTACCTTTGTGGGGTTTTATTCCACCTTTCCATTCCTCCCTGCTCGGAATGTAGATTTTGTATTCCTTTTTGAGATTGTGGATGGTGTGTATTTTGTTACATCCCATGTCCATAATCCAGTCAAGTACCCTGTTTGGTCTTGTGTTGATATGGTTTGTTGTGCAACCGGAGTTTGTCCAGTGCCCCATACTTCTAAGCCTATGTATGGCCCTCCTCGCCTCTAGTTCCACTTCAATGTGTAGGGGGGTGAGATTGAGCATTGTTTCCATCGCCGCGGTTGGCGTGGTCCTGAATGCTCCTGTTATGGCCATGCAGGCAATCCGCTGCACTTTGCTTAGCGCTTGTCTGCATGTTGCCAGCTTGGTTCTAGGCCACCATACGATGCTCCCGTATGTGATTATCGGTTTCACCATCATGGTGTAGATCCATTTGATTACTTGGGGTTTTAGACCCCATGTTTTCCCATAGGCGGAGCGACACATGCCAAAGACCCTTAGAGCCTTATTTACTGTCGCTTCGGCATGGCTTTTCCACGTGAGTTTGCTATCCAGGATTACTCCTAGATATTTTACTTCCGTGGACAACTCTAGTGCGGTGCCATAGAGCTTCATGGTTCCCATTTGAGTTAGGTCCCTCCTTCTGGTGAACGGTATTATCACCGTTTTGCTTGGATTGATGGATAGGTGATTGTGTTTACACCACTTTTCCACCATGTCTAGCTTTTCCTGCATAATCTCTGACACAGTGTTAGGAAATTTTCCGTTTGCTAGTATCACGAGATCATCCGCATAACCAACCGTGCGCGTTGGTCCTTTGTTCAACTCTGTTAGCAGGAGTGTCAGACTTAGTGTAGGGCCTGAGTGCCCGCTCAAACCGAGCGTCCAGCGGGGCGGGGCGTGCGGCGTCCATATCAAACAGACCCATTAACACGTAGGTGTCCCGAGTGGCAACCGAGCGGCGCGAGAACAACTTGCACGCAACGCTGCACGCTCCGCTCAACGCTCTTCACTCAGTTCGTACACTTACTGATTATAACCCATCCATGTCCCTTTTAATGCCCTTTCAACAATATGATTTCCCATCCATAAAAAAAGTGTGACTTCTCCCCGGTCGTGTTTCATTGCCGTCCCACCATACTAAGTACCCACCCACGTAAGTGGGAAGTGAGAGAGAGGGAATAAGGGAATGCAGCTGTTGCGCACACGATTTTTTTAAACTATAATAATATCTATTACGTTCCTTTCTTACTCTTAATTTTTTTTTTTTTGGAGTGTGGGAAATCATCAAATGACTGCTCCCGTCCTGGGTGCGGCGGGAGAGCGTGTCAGACTTTTACTGACTAAAACCCACTCATGTTCCTTCGGTTGCCCTTTATGTTCCGGGGTCACGGTAACATTCCGCAATTACTCTTAATATACTTACTAGATGAAGCCATGGTGTTATTTATGGTTCCCTGCAGTTTTTATATCACAAAACTTCACTTTGCGTCCAGTCCATAATAGTAAAAACACTGAAATCTGAAACAAACATAAAATAAATTATTTATAACTAAAGAAAAATTAAAGGAACTAAAGGATTTACCACACAAACTGCACTAAAAATTGTGATTGTGTGTTGTGATTTAATCATTTATTTCCTTACATTTCTTTATTGCTATTACTTATTGATTTTACACTGATATTGTTTTTCCTATTGTTGTTGTTTTTTTTTTTAACTTTTATTTGTATCATTATCCGTACTAATATAATAAACTAGCTTCTGCCCGCGGCTTCGCTCGCGTTAGAAAGAGACAAAAAGTAGCCTATTTTACTCTCCATCCCTTCAACTATCTTCACTTAAAAAATCACGTCAATCCGTCGCTCTGTTTTGCCGTGAAAGAAAGACAAACAGACAGACAGACAGACAGACACACTTTCCCATTTATAATATTAGTATGGATGCGAAAGTAACTCTGTCTGCCTGCTAAACCACTGAACCGATTTGAATGAAAGTTGGTACAGATACAGTCTGGGTCCTGAGAAGGGCATAGGATAGTTTTCATAGTTTTCATCCCGGAAATCCCCCGGGAACGGGAACTAATAATCACGCGGACGAAGTCGCGGGCAAAAGCTAGTAATTTATATTAATATAATTTTAAGGCTTATTTATATTAATGATAAGGCTTATTTATATAATAATAAGTGTATTTCAGTAATTTCTTTTTGTAACACAGAAGTTAAAAGGCGATTCTTGGATATTCCACCCCTTAACAGAATAAATTACGGAATGTATGTTAAAAAAAAAAGGCAAGAGAATACATTTTCGAGTTAGTTTAGTTATTTCAGATTCAAATCTAGTGTAATACTTAGTTTACGCTAAAAACTAAAACTGTAAACACAACTATGTACAGTCAGCAAAGTATATAAGTAAACAGGGCTATCAGATACAGTTTAAGTTTTCTCAAAAACCCACGGATATTTTCACATAAAAATTTAAACTATAGTAGAAAATAACTAGTCCTTTAATTATGTTAAATTTCATTTGAATACAGTAATTAGTATTTAAGAATACCTCGATTGTAGATGACGGCCCTGTATACCTATCTACTTTGCTGACCGTATTTATTGAAACAAAAATATAAATTATAAGATATACCATTGTATTCAGTAACATTGTGTTCATCTAAATATTTTTCTAATCTAGTCTATTGTTAATAAAAACTGCAAGAAACTTGATACAGTAAGTAAGCATAATAAATGTTATTTACTAACAAACTATTGTGTATGATCAGCTGTAAGATTTCTAAAGAGTAATAAAATTAATAAATAGAGCATTCAGCTGGTTTGTGAATGGTGTAAGTTACATACCCACCCAACACTCTGCCGGGGTTGCAGATAGTTACTGTGACCCCGGAACATAAAGGGCAACCAAAGAAACATGAGTGGGTTATAGTCAGTAAAAGTCTGACACACTCTCCTTCCCCACCCAGGACGAGAGAAGACATTAGACGATTTCCCACTCACCAAAAAAAAAAGAGTACTTAAATTATTTTTTTTTACTCTAGAACAATAGGTACTTTACTTTCTTACAAAAAATATTCTTATTGTTTACTTATAAATAAGAAAATAAGCATCTGGAAGTGAACTAGGCATGTATCACAGTGAACAGTGGTGTTTCCCCTCAAAATAAATAAAAAAAATAATGTTTTATGTATATGTACTTTTTGTCTTTAAATGTATGTAATAAAATAAGAGCCGTAATTGCGTTTCTGAAAATTATAAAGAACTTTATTTAATAAAAATACATTCAATAGGTACATGTTATTATGAACAAACAAAACAATCATAGGTTCACTCACCTGAAAATTATAAAGAAAACAACATTTAAAGCCCTTATATAATACAATATTTTATAAATAACGAAATGAAATATTTAATATAATCTCGAATCTCTATATGATACTTGTGACTTGACATCTGTCCTTCAAATTCATAAACAAAGAAAAACTAAGTCACTCTATGGAGTATGTAATGAGGTTTTTCTTTACATCTCCCCCCCTAAGAGGAACAATTAGGTACTAATTGTTCATTCAAACACTGGAAGTAGTTTAGTAATATGATAATAATTTGATTCGGTCTTCTTGTGGCCGGCATCAACTTCATAAATTGAATTTGAAATTCTTTTCAAAATCGTATAGGGTCCTATTCTTAACTCATCCATTTTCTTCCTATTCAATCGATTTCCGTTTTCCACATAAACTTTGTCTCCGATTTCCAACTTGCATTCTTTTCTATTTAGATCGAACATTTTTTTGTTATAATTATGAGATTTTATCGTATTTTCCAGGGCCATTTTTCTATCCCTTACTAGATCTTCTTTTGTATATCTTGATTTCAGCTCAATTGGCAAAATATTCACATTTTCCCCTTCTAAAAGATATTTTGGAGTAAACTTCGTAACCGTGTGTTCAGTTTCATTGTATTTTCTTATACACTCCTGCGCAATTGTACTCCATGCTGTTTTCTTAACGCTTTCGTTCAATTTGCATCTTATTTTATTTACTAAAGTTTGGTTTAATCTTTCATTAAGTCCGTTTGAGAAAGGTGTATCCACGGCTGTGAAAATCATTCTTATATTTTCCTTCTTTAGAAAATCTTTAAATTCTTTGGAATTTATTCCAGGGTATTGATCAGTTAATACCATATCTATGCTATAATTTTGAGACACATTCTTTATTAGTTTAATAAAGTCACTAGAACTTTGATTTTTTGATGTGGAAATATAAGCATATCTTGTAAAATGATCAACTAGGAGATGTAAATATTTTTTTGTTGACCGTGATCCTCCAAAACCTCCAATGGTATCGATAGATACAATCTCAAATGGTCGCGTTGCTGGACCCAAATGTGACATTAACCCGTATTTAGGTTTTCTCCTTGATTTATTTTTTATACAAATCTCACATTCATCACTAGTTTGTTTAATGTTTGTGATAATATTCTTTGCTGTATAAAATGGTGTTATTTTATTTATCATCTGAGTTCTCCCAATGTGACAATAATGATTATGTACATGTCTTATTAGAATTTTGCTTAGTTCTTCTGAAAGTATGATTTTATTTCTTCTTTTGTTCTTCTTATAATAGATTCCATTTTCTAATATACATTTACTTTTTTGTAGATCTTGATTTGTAAGCTGGTCATTTTTTATATCTTGTAGATTTATTAAATTTACTACTTTTAGACAATCATCAGTATTTTCATAAGTTTCTAGAACTGGATGTCTGCTTAAACAGTCTGCCTCCTGATTTGATTTCCCTGGGTTGTATTTTATTTTAAAATTATATTGAGATAAATAGTACATTAAATCTCCCAATGGCTCGTCAGTCCTTGCTCTTATGTTCATATTTTCTAAAGGTTTATGATCAGAGTAAACAATAAATTCTTTTCCCATAAGCCAATGTTGCCAATATTTCACAGCTTCTTTTATTGCAAGACATTCTAAGTATATTGCCTTCTTCCGCTTTTGAGATTCAGTTAATTTTTTTGAAAAATAAGCAACCGGCTTTTGATTTCCGTTTTTATCTTCTTGTTTCAATACCGCTCCCACTCCTTTGATACTAGCATCCGTGTAAATATTTATTGGTAATTCAGGGTCAAAGATATTGAGAATCGGTTTAGAACATAACATTGTTTTTATTTTATCAAACGATTCTTGCCATTCTGTCGTCCATTCAAATTTCACATCTTTTCGTAATAAATTGTGTAATGGATCCAATATGATTGCACTGTGTGGTATAAATTTGTGATGGAAATTCACTTTTCCTAAGAACTGGCGAATATTTTTCCTTGTTTCCGGAACTGGGAAGTTTTTGATGGCAGCTAAATAATCTTTCAGAGGTCTGACTGAATTATTTTCTATTATGTGACCTAAATATGTTGCGTAATTTTTGGCAAAAACACATTTTGAAAATTTTAATCTGAAACCTTCCTTCAATATTGCTTCGAGTAGTTTTGTTATATGTTGTATATGTTCTTCAAATGTCTTAGAGAAAATTAAAATATCATCTATAAAATTAACTGCAAAACTTGAGAGTTCGTATTTTCTTATAATATTTCCCAATATCCGCTGAAAAATTGCCGGAGCAGTCTTTAATCCAAATGGAAGACACGTCCATTGATAATGACCTTCTTGTGTGACAAATGCTGTCTTGTATCTATCTTGTACTTTCAATGGGATGGACCAAAACGCTGAATTTATGTCAAAAGTAGAAAAATATTTGCAATTTACAGTTTTTATCATCAAATCTTCAATTAATGGAAAAGGTTGAGATTGAGGAACGATAATCTTATTCAATTCTCTAAAGTCTATACACAACCTTGTTTTCCTTTCATCTTCTTTTTTATATGCCAGTGTCACTGGAGCAGCAAACGGGCTATACGATTCCTCAATTAATTTCCTCTTTAATAGTTTTGATATTTGGCTTTCTATTTCTTGCCTATCCTCAGGTGTGCATCTGTAAGGACGTTTACAGCAGTATTTTTCCTCCATCAAGTCAATATGAGCTTCATAGTCTCGTACTGTACCGATGTCATATTTGTCCTTAGCGAAAACCTGTTTGTATTTTTCAATTAACTTATTAATTTCTGATTGTTGGAATAGATCAAGGTGGTCTACAAATATCTGAAAACCTTCTATATCAATATATTCATTGAAATTAATTTCACTTTTATTTAAGAGTTTGTTTTCTTGTCTTTCTTTTCTTGCTATCTCATACTCTAAACCATAATCATTTTCATTTTTATTTTTGTCACCTAGTACATCAGGAATCTTGACATTTTTTAAAAAGAAAGTATTATTATTTTCTTTTGGCTTGTTACATTGTATAATCCTTAAATCTTCATTTTGAATTAATTTGAACTTTTTGATAATATCTAAACCAATTAGGAAGTCGTAATTAAAGTTTTCACTATCTATTACAAATATACTCATAACTCGTTCAATATTATATATTTTTAGTTTTAATTTCACCATACCTTTTGTTTTCTTGTCACCATTAATAGTCTTCAAGTTTACTTTTTGCACTTCTTTTGCATTTTCTTTTTTCTGTATTTTCAGCAATTTTGCATTAATCAAAGACACATTCGAACCTGAATCGTAAATTCCGTAAACTTCTAAAGTATCATCTAATAGTAACTTGACTTTTATTAATGGTGGCACCTCTAGTTTTTTGGATTCTCTTCGATCAATTCTACTTCTAATTCTGAATTATTTACAGTTTTTACGAATGTCTTCTGATTTTGAGCCTTAAACCAACAAATTTCTTCAGGATGGTAACGAGTTCCTCTTTTCTCTTTCATACAGATTGAGCAGGGTTTTTTTTCTTCATATTTTTTTTGTTTCGTGTTAGAATATATATGGTGTTTCTTTTATCATATTTATTATTACTAACAAGATGTTCCAATTTTCCTATTTCATTGTAGAGAGCTTCTGTTCCCTGTAATGCTTCTCTGTCAATCTTGTCCGCTACAAAGTTAGGTAAACCAAATGCTATAAGATCTATAAGCGTTCCACTGTCAATTGATTTTCGTACTTCAAGTAATATTTTTTCTTTTTTTAATGCATTATCAAGTAGCGAACCTGTTTGATATTTAAATGATAAAGCATATCTTATTGGTGACCATCCTTTGTTTGCGAATGTCTCACAAAATTTTTTTTCCCAGCTGTTCCATTCCGATTCCATTGTCTGTTTCATTATCATGCAACTATACCAATCCATACTGGAGTACTCCATAAAGTTTTTTAAGATCTCAATTTTCTTTTTATCATCTTTTATTTGAAAACGTTCACATTCCTTATTAAAGTTATTAATCCATTGACATGCATTTGAATTTTTGGTATTGAATTTTTCGATTGCAATGCAAAATCTTTTGCAATTTTCGCTAAATTTTGAGTTTCGGACTTTGTTTCTTTTTCTTCCAGCAATTTCCCTAACAGTTTTTCTAATGTTACATTTTCACTACTAATTATGTTAGCATTACTCGAGTCTTCTGTAATTTCTTCCAAATAAATGTCATTAAATTGTACGTTATTTTCTTCATCTAAATAAATTTTTGAAATGTCATCTGTCAATGTTATCCAAATTTTTCTGAGTTGGTATCTTTTATTTAATGTTTTCTTTACCTTAATATAGTTCGGAGTACTAATAATCTTTTGGTGTAGGTTCACAGGTTGATATTCAGCTGGTATACTAAAAACCTTTCCCTCTGGTGTGCCTATTGAGGTTATGCACATGGCGTTTGATTTTCCATCTGCCGTTGGTTTTACAGCAAAATCAAATCTTAACTTTTCCATTTTTTTAACAATTAATTGCAGAAAATGTTGTTTTGTAATAAAATAAGAGCCGTAATTGCGTTTCTGAAAATTATAAAGAACTTTATTTAATAAAAATACATTCAATAGGTACATGTTATTATGAACAAACAAAACAATCATAGGTTCACTCACCTGAAAATTATAAAGAAAACAACATTTAAAGCCCTTATATAATACAATATTTTATAAATAACGAAATGAAATATTTAATATAATCTCGAATCTCAACTCAACTTCAACTCTTAATGAATGGCCTTTGTGGAAAAGAATCTCGAATCTCTTTAAGATACTTGTGACTTGACATCTGTCCTTCAAATTCATAAACAAAGAAAAACTAAGTCACTCTATGGAGTATGTAATGAGGTTTTTCTTTACATGTATACAGTGGGTTTGAGGTGAAGTGGAGCCTTTCGTTTGAAACAATGTGTTATTACATATTTATTAAATTCTATAATGAACAAACTTTTTATACTTACAGCAGTTACTTTATTATTACATTTCCGCTTTCTACAAAACTGAAGTATAACATCCAGATATTATAAATACAAAGATTTGCTACACTACCTTTCTTTTACTTTCTTGTAATATTTAAAATATCCCTTACCTTTTAGTTTATTTATATAAATGATAAGGTCATAATATCTCAATATAGAAATGTTTCACTGATAAACCAAGGTCCAATGTACTTATTAGCATATCCAGGTCACAACTTCTCACAAAGACTTTGAAATTTATAAGAATCAGCCTGATTTCTTATCTAAATCCTATTTAATCTTCTGAAATTGTGTAATTACATCAAATAATGCACAATATCTACAGATAAACTCAACGACAGACTATTTTAACTGGAGTTTGTAAGACGAAAGTACAAAAAAACATCGTAACAATGAGAAAGTAACCAGCGGCAGACATTTCTACGAATTAAATGTTATGATACATTATTCAATGTTTAGACCACAATTATCGTTATTTACAAGTGTTTAATCATACTTACAAGCACCGCAGAATCCTCCACAATGCTGTTGACCTTTATTTAGGCCGCTTAAACATACACAATTGCAGAAAAGCGATAAAATTGAAAACTACTTTTTATCACGGACACATAACTCACGATTTTTCGCGTTTTTTACACCAAAGTTGTGGATAAATTTATATGAACCTATACACGGAAGTAGCTAGTTTCCTTTGAATTTGTCTCAATTATTGGTTATAGTTTGTTTATTGATATTTTTAGCAAAAAAAAGTGCTTTGAAAGTGAATAGTAAGAAAATCTAATGTACTTCTCGATTTTCATTATGTCATGTTGACATTTCAACATTTTCGTTCCGAACACTTCAGTTGGAAAGAAAACTTAACAAGATTTTTTAAGAAATCATTGTTAACGTTAGAAATAATTATGTACTCTAAAATTTAGCTACAAATTAAGTCGTTTAATTTTTGTTTTTAATTAAAGTTTATGTAGGTTTGTCGAGTTTTTCCTTCTTGTATTTTTAAACAACAAAAAACTAAACACATGATATTAGTTTTTGAACGTATTATTAGAGTGGTCCAGCGACAACTTTACGATTTCTGGAAATCAAATTTTTTAAAACGGCCCGCGCTTTGAGAGTCTATAATCAATAATTCACTTTTTTTGGTTTTAAATAAACTCGTACTTTTGTCAAATTAGTAAATTAACCTAGATGCTCTTTCTATAAGTCGAAACATAAAATCATCACCAACATTAAATCATAAAAATTCTAAGATAAAAATAAATAGGTACTTAATGGTTAATCATTAAAACGTAGTTTCATTATTACTAGTTCCCTATTTGCTAGCCCCATCATCAGATCAATTCAATGTTTAGGGAAATATCAAAGGTTTGTTACAATGTATTGCTTTTACGTACTGTGCCACTGTTTATTTGTAGTTCCGAACACAAACTTAACTATTGAAATTAAGTTATTTTATAAACTATCGCAAACCCGCGTAATTTAAAACGCCGCGGGCGTCTTCGCGCCTATTTAACGGACTACACGGTGGAGGGGTACAGAGAATGACGCGCTAGCGCGCTGCAACGGTTCGTGCAAACCCCGCGCCGCGCGCGCCACTTGAGTCGAGTTGTAACTAGACCGGCGCACGCGTAACTCCCGCTCAGTGATGTTTCCCCTCTTTATTCTTTATATTAGTTTTTTCCACTATGTTTAAGTTAGTTCGTAATATTCAATTAACTTGTACAGTGTGTGTCATAATATATAAAGTACGTGATTGCCATGACTATAAGTGTTTTACTGACTTTCACTAACCACTACTATAAAATGGCGTCCCAACGTGCGAGCCCGAATGCCGCACGTAAAAGTTTTGAAAAACTGTGACTGTTAGTGATCGATCAGTGATAGTTTGCATCATCAATCATGCCACGTACCAGAAGGCAATCCGATGACGGTGATAATACCGTTGACTACGCGAGTACCAACGTAACCATGTCGCGCGAGATGTTCGCGTCCTTGTTAAACACGATTCAGCAATCGAGTGCTGAAATCTGTGATCGCATGGTTAATCGCCTGGAAAATTTGTCGTCTACCCCTATCCAGCAGGCTGGCACGCCGCCGCCGCTGAGTTCCTTTATAACGGGGGAAAGGACCGGCAACTTCGCTCGCTGCACGTCAAGATTCTCCGGAGCGCCCGACGACAACGTTGAAACATTCATAGATGCCGTAGAAGCATACAAAGAATGCACAAATATTACTGAGGAGGTCGCGATCAAGGGAATTTCCATGCTCCTCACTGATGAAGCAGCTACCTGGTGGCAGAGCATCCGCGCCGAAGTGTCGTCGTGGGATCAGTTCATACAATACCTACGCGACGCGTACGGTGACCGCCGCCCGGAGTACTTGATTTATCGGGAAATCTTTAGTTCCGAACAAAGAAAGGACGAAAGAACCGATATCTTCGTGGCGAAGAAACGCGCCCTTATAGCGCGCCTCCCACGTAACGACTTATCAGTGAAAGTACAGTTGGACATGGTGTTCGGCCTTCTCCATAGCAAAATATATTCTAAACTGCGCCGTGAAGAAGTCAATAATTTCACTGAGTTACTGTCTAAAGCGAGACGTATAGAAGAAACCATTCAGAGAGAATCAAGAATAGAATAGAAGAATAGAATATTCTTTATTGTACACCAATAGGACAAAAACAGTAAAGGACAACACAAACAAATATGCAAGAGTACAATAGGCGGCCTTATCGCTAAAAAGCAATTTCTTCCAGGCAACCTTTGGATGGAATCAAATTATATAAAAATGGGTAAAGGGTAGTCTATGGCGTACATTAATATATATATATAGATATAAATATTAATATATTTATAGATACAAATATTAATATATATAGAAAGATACATATATATGTAGCATCAGGGTCCGACATTATTTAAAAAAAACACAAAGGTCTTCACACAATCACTTAGTTTATTTCGACTAAATAAACCTAATTTTCACATTTACTTTAATTATAATCACTAAATTATTTAGCACTGATTATATAAAAGAAATACTCAAATAAAACCGACAATAAAATTACTCAGCGATTACGTAACGAGTAGTGTTGCCCATCAATAGTCGACTATTGCTAAACTATCGATAGTCTATCGATAGTTGACGTCATATCAATATAATCGATAGCCTATCGATTGTATCGATACTATCGATAGTATCGATACTATCGATAGTATCGATACTATCGATACTATCGATAGTATCGATAGTATGATATGTGCAATAGTATTGATATACAAAAATAGTATCGAGAGTATCGATACTATCGTACGCCAGTATTGCTCCTAAAGCAATACTATCGATACTATCGATAGTATCGATAGCTCACACTATCGATATTTTAATAAACGGCGATAGTATTACCTACCTTCCAATATTCAATTACATAGCTAGTATATTTCTCAAGAGCAAAATAATTTCAGAACGTAATCAAAAATTTACACAAGGCAACACTTAGCCCTGTCAAGTTTTTTGTTTTAGTGAGTAAGAATAGTTTAACACTACTTGTTACATAAGCTATAATTCAGAAACGATACTATTGGCGGTTATTAAACTATCGATGGTGTAATACTATCGATAGTTTTCCAACCTATCGATAGTATTGATAGTTTCTATTAGTTAATACAACGATACTATCGATAATATCGATAGTATCGATAGTATTACTTAAAAAATATCGATACCGATGAAAACTGGTCTCTGTATAAAGAATTGCGTAACCGCTGCGGTCGTTTGTGTAGGAATGCTAAAAGGCGCCACATACACAACTCCATTCAAAGTTCTAATAATTCAGCACAGGTTTGGCAATTCCTCAATTCACTTGGTATTGGCAAAGCTGCTAATGACAGCATGCCTGATATTGACCTGAATTCAATTAATTCTCATTTTTCTAAACCACCAGTAACTCTGGATCATTCTGTCAAATCTTTTACTCTTGATACTCTTTCTAATCTTGCTCTGCCAATATGTGCTTCTTTCTCTTTTCAGCCTGTCACAGAGGGGGATATTAAACGGGCCATTACATCCATTTCTACTAAGGCAGTGGGTGATGATGGTCTGCACCTTAAGATGTTTCATCCTATCCTTAACGATCTGATTCCTATAATTACTCACATTGTGAATTATTCCCTGTACACTAGTTCTTTTCCGTCTGCTTGGAAGAAAGCCCACGTCTTGCCTCTTCCAAAAGTTTCAAATCCCTCTTCAGTATCCCAGTTTCGTCCAATTTCCATACTTCCAATCCTGTCCAAAGTACTTGAGAGTGTTGTCAATAATCAACTGTCATTTTACCTTTCCTCCAATGGTTTGCTTAGTCCTTTCCAGTCTGGTTTTCGTCCTAGTCATAGCACTGTGTCGGCCTTACTTAAAATAACTGACGACATCCGATTAGCCATGGAAAACCGACTCCTTACGGTGTTGGTTCTACTGGACTTTAGCAGTGCTTTTAATTCAGTTGATTTTGACATACTTTTAGGTATCCTTTCCTCTCTAAACATATCTCCTGCTGTGATTACTTGGTTTGATTCATATCTTCGTGGTCGCTCGCAGTCGGTACACTTGAATGAGGCTTCCTCTGATTGGTGCGAACTTTCTGCGGGTGTTCCTCAAGGTGGCGTCCTTTCCCCTCTTCTTTTCTCCATTTTCATTAACGCTGTCACTAAGGTTTTAACTTCAAATTATCATCTCTATGCGGACGACCTGCAGCTTTACCGCCATTTTAAATCCGAAGATCTGTCGGCAACCATTCAAGCCATCAATGATGACCTTGTTCACATATGTCAGTGGGCTAAAAGATTTGGGCTGTTAGTTAACCCAAAAAAATCACAAGCTATCATTATTGGTGGTAGATACTTCATTAATCTATTAAACCATGTGTCCCTTCCGCCTGTTATGTACGATGGTACTGCTATAGACTACTCCACGAAAGTTAAAGACTTAGGCGTTTTCTTGGACTGCAACCTATCTTGGCATGTTCACATTGCTGAAGTAAGTCGGAGGGTGTTTTGCTCGTATAAATCTCTTAAGCGTCTTCAGAAGTTCCTGCCTTTTCAAACCAAAATTACTCTTGCTCAGTCTCTTTTACTACCACTTTTAGATTATGCTGATGTTTGTTTCCTCGATGCAACTGAAGAACAACTAAATAAGCTCGAACGTCTGCAGAATTTGTGTATCCGTTTCATCTTTGGTCTTCGAAAGTACGATCATGTGTCGGAATTTCGGAAGCGGCTGAAGTGGCTACCTATTCGGCAGCGTCGAGATTGTCACACTCTGTCTTTTCTTTTCTCTATTCTTCATAATTCTAAGGCTCCTTCGTATCTTCGGGAACGCTTTGAGTTTCTTGTACCTAGAGGTAAACCCTGTCGTTCAACTTCATCTCTTCTACTTCGTTTCCCTTCCCACTCTTCAAGTAGGTATGATGGTTCATTTACTGTTCGTGCTGTGCGTCTTTGGAATGCACTCCCACACTCTTTGCGGGATAGTATTTCCTTAGAAGTGTTTAAGAAAGGAATAAGAGAACATTTCCTGTCTATTGATTGATATGTATAATGTATTTATATATTGTATTTATTTATGTAAGTATATATTGTAGTTCTTTAGGATTTAAGAAAGAAAATGTATTGTCTTGCACATGAGTATATCCTCCACTGCAAAATTTCTCTACCAAATTATGGTTTGCTGGAAGAAAACTCATTTATGGGTTAAGCTCGCCTTTGTACATGACTATTTTATTTGCTACCATTATGTATTTTATTTTTCTTGTTCGTGTGCAATAAAGAATATATGAATATGAATATGATATTGTCGATACTATCGATAGTATTATTATGGAATAGTATCGATACTATCGATACTATTACTTCTTATCAACAGTATTAGTTAATTTGTGATATCGATAGTATCGATAGTATCGGTAGTATCGATAGTATCGATAGCACTATCGATATTGTTACTAGTTTTCGAGGTCATCTATCGATAGGGAAACTATCGATAGTTATGCAACTCTAGTAACGAGTGCACTGGGCAACGATCGACGAACGACTGACTCGAACGTGCGCTTGCGTTGCTTTATATACCACTCGGTGGTGGGGTTGAAGTGACGTCGGTCAGTTGTTTGTTCACTGCTTGCCCGTTGCATTCGCAGTTTACAAAACAATGACGGCGGCGCCGTCACGGCCATACTGACGTACGCTCGTCCTCGAGCGTCTTCCGAGCATCTGGGAACAAGATAACAAGCCGTTCGTTCATCCTGGCATTTCTTATCTCTATCTAGTATAACCTTTAACAAAAGCTTTCAATATTGTGCGCGTCCGGTTAACCCTTCAGCTTACCACAACTACTACGTTATCTCATCAGTATTAAAACTGGAGACGATTGTGCTAGGCCGGATAAATATCCCTTTAGCGAATGCTAGACCGGACATCAGTCCCTATAGCCAAACATGCTAGACCGGATTGCAATCCTTATAGTCGAAAGGCTAGGTCGGATCGCAACCCCTTTAGCTGAGTCATTGGACCGGATTTTCCCTTCAATGACTCTTTTCTACTTTTTTTTTTTTTTTTTTTTACTTTGTTATTATTTTTTTTTTCAGTAAGTAATCAGTTACAACACTCATTCACTTTGGTCAATCTGATGATGGACTTTCCATATTATTACTAATAGCGCTTAAGGTACGTGAACTAGCCGATACAGTGCTGCTATTAACAGATATAGTGTCGCTATTAGCAGATATAGTGTCGCTATCGGAAAGTTCATCCTCAGCATCACCAATCACAGCTATGTCGTTATCATTATCGCGATCAGTTTCATGGACAAAATCACTCTGGGTAGCATCCGCCGTCACGTCATCATCATCATAACTTTCGGCTATTTCTATAAAACCTAATGGACCGTGGGGTACCTCGCGTAAGTTCTCATGGGCGACCTTGTACGTTCGATTAGACCCGTTAACGAGTTTTAATTCGTACCTGTCGTTTTCTAAGACATCAGTGATTTTGTAGGGGCCTTTATACTTTGGGTCCAACTTAGTTTGGTGCCTTTCTACATTTTTTACGAAAACAAAGTCTCCAATTGAAAAAGGTTTTATTTTAGCCTTACCCCGGTTAAAGCGAATGACGTCAGATTGAGCCAGTCTCTTTATATTGTCTGACGCACTAGACCGTGCTGCTTCCAAATCTAGTCTACTAGGATTATCGGAATTCGTACTTATTTTGGAAATACCCAACGAGTTACCTTGAACTCCAAACATCAGCTCTATTGGGGTGAAGCCTGTTACTCTGCATCGGGTACTATTAAGGGCTAGTTGGATCTCACCTAACTGTTCTTGCCATGACCTATCGGAGTTACCTTCAGCTACTGTGAGCAAGCTCTTAAGAGTTCGCATCACGCGCTCCACCTGTCCATTGGCTCTGCAGGCACCAGTGGCGATAAGGTGTAGCTCAATATTGTTGTCTTTACAAAAGTTCCTAAAATCTGTATTGTCGTAAGAGCGTCCACGATCGGCAATTATTCTTTATGGCGCTCCGAACAAATGTACCGAGTCTTTTACTGCTTTAATAGCGTCAACGGAATTTAATGTCAATGTGTGTTTCAGTAAGACATATTTTGTAAAGGCATCAATAGTGACGGAACAATATTCTTTGCGGTCGCTTTTACCGCTGAGTTTCCCTGTAAGATCTAAGTGCAGAGTGTGCCATGGAAGTGGTACCTTAGGGATTGGGTGCAGACGTACTTGTTGCGCACCTGATGGGCCCTTTGAAGACTTGCAGACTACACAGGAATCTACAAACTTCTTTACATATTTGGACATATTACCAAACCAATAAAGATCGTACAACTTATCTAGTGTTTTCTCATATCCTAGATGTTTTATATCATTATGAACGTGGCTGATAAGCGACCATATCAAGGAGTGTGGAAGGATTGGTAACCATTTAGTGGTTTTGGCTCGCTCTATTTTACGGTATAATATGCCTTGTCTAATGTCGTAAGTGTGTGCGATTTTAGAGGGTAGTTGATTTGACTGTATTTTAGAAATCAAGTCCGACATTTCAGAGTCTCGTTGTTGTTCCACGGATAGCCAACCCTTATCAAGTTCTAAAAAGTTAATGACTTTCGAAGTTAGGGGTTTCTGAACTGTTACTTTGGAGCCTGGTGCGTTATCTTGAATCTAGGGGGGAGTTACGGGATAAAAAGTCTGCGTGTGCCATGTTTCTACCTTCTTTATAGACAATATCAAAATTGTAGGATTGTAGAATAGCCCACCATCTATGGACTCTGTGTGTAAGGTCCTTTTTGGAGTGAGAGGCTTTCAAAGCATTACAATCCGTATACACGGTAAAATGTCGACCATAGAGATAACGTCTAAAGTGTTCCACAGATTTTACAACGGCTAACGTTTCTAACTCATATGAGTGATAGCGGCTTTCTGCACTAGTAGTCTTATGACTGAAGTAAGCTACAACATGTGGAAGAGAGTCATACTTCTGGATTAGGACAGCCCCGTATCCGTCGCTGCTGGCATCGGTATGTAACTCGATGGGCAAGGAAGGGTCAAAGATTTTGAGTACTGGTTCAGTAATCAAGTATCTAACTATTTCGCTATGAATCTTATCATGTTCAGCAGTCCAAATGATGCGGCCTTTGCCAGTAGTAAGTGGATACAGGGGTTTGAGTAACTTTGAGAAGTTCGGGATAAATTGCCTGAAATATGTTGCTAATCCAATAAACTGTCTAACCTGTTTAACTGTGGAGGGTTTTGGGGCATTTTGTAAGGCTTGAACTTTGCGCGGATTAGGTTTGAGAGCTCCTGAGGATACAACATAGCCTAAATACTCGATCTCCTTTTTCATAAAAGAGCATTTCTTAAAGTTAAATGAGAATCCAGCAAGAGATAAAGTCTTTAGCAATGTATCTAGTCGAGAAAGGCCTTCATCAACAGTTACCGATGCTGCAAGGACGTCATCCATGTAGACCAGGATTCTGTCATCTTTTAACGGTTTTAACGCGGAATTAATAGCCCTTTGAAAAACTTGAGGAGCGTTTTTAAGACCAAACGGCATTGTTAAAAATTCATATTGGCCTGTTGGTGTTACGAAAGCAGTCTTCTCCACTGAATTCTCATGAACCCTCACCTGGTGGAAACCAGAGGCCATGTCCAAAATACTATAATAATAAGCTCCATATAATTTATTAATTTGGTCACTGATCAATGGAAGAGGGTAACTATCCGGACGAGTATTGCTGTTGAGCTCTCTGTAGTCTACACACAAACGATCGCTGCCGTCTCTCTTTTTCACTAATAGGATGGGGCTTGAAAACGGGGATGAACTTTCTCGAATTATATTTGCATCTAACATTTTTTGAATCTTTTCGTGAACGATGTCCAGTTCTAGGGGAGACAACCTATATGGTCTTCTGTGAACTATTTTAGCAGGATCAATAAGATCAATTTTTAGTTCGCCGGTTTTAATGCGGGTCGTTGGTAAACTCTGTACGAAGTTGTTGGAGTATTTTTTAAGTATCCCTAACAACCGTTCTCTATCATTTCCTACAAGGTCGGTGTCTATCGTATCTTTGTGAAAATGTGAAAGCGCGCAAGAGTTTGATATCTTTTTCTTAATGAATGTTAAATGATCATCACTAATCTGGATAGAAATTCCTAGTTCTAAAACATCACGGCCTAATAAAACTTCTTCGCTAAGAAATTCGTCCGACAAAGCGTGATAAATGATATCAAAACTAAGATTTTGAACTATAGTCGGACATTTAATTTGTAGCGTAGAAATCACATTATTATTGCCTACACCCTTTAAAGCGATTTGTTCATGAAACTGCTCGCCCTTAAGAAATTTACAATAGCTCTGTTTGATTAAACTACACTCTGACCCGGAATCAAAAACAAAAGGTAGCTTAATACCACTTATCTCAATCACTCCATGCGCAGCTCGGGTGCACACGTTGACCTGCTTGCTGGAACTGGCGGTAGCGCCCGCAGCATCTTCCTTTTTCTTGTACCGCATAGGACAAGCGGAGGCTACGTGGCCGGGGTCGGCACACACGTAGCAGGCGACAGATGGACGAGGTTTCCGCGGGGGGGCTGAAGAATGCGCTGGTTCCGCCTTGGCTCCCACTGAAGAGTTCCTTGCGATGAATTTGCTTTTGTCACGGCAATCTTGACCCCGGTGACCGTGCCTACCACAAAAGTGACAGCTGCCGCGAAACGGTATGTTGCTTCTAAAGCGTTTCGCGTCTGGATCAGTTGAACCGATGTCTTCACAGCGTCTTTTTAACGAAAAGCCGCGTAACGTGCGAAATAACTGGCTTTTGTCGTTTATAATCACTGAGTTTAACTCTCGACGAATCTTGTCATCGCACTGCGATAGTACGGAAATGGCAAAGCCCGTAATCACTTTCTCTGGCATATTAACTTCAGGAATCTTTTCGATTAATTGCCATAATCGCATTCCCGCTTCAGCAGGGCTCTCTTTGCCGTCTATCTGAAATTTGATGATGTGATCGAAATGGTCTTGCATCATTAAAGGCTTCGCAAATCTTGATATCAACATCTCTTTGATCGCAGGCCATGATATTTGATCAGGTTTGATATTTGTTAGACACGTTGCTGCACGCCCCTTAAGAGAATGCGTGAGGGCTAGGATTAAATCGATTCCTTTTATTTTCTTCTGCTCAATTATCAATTCGCTGAGAGTGCACCAATTAACGACGTCGGATTCAGGTTCATCTGGGTCGTAATTGACTAATTTTGTCGGTGCATGCTGAACAGGCTGACAAGATGTCATATTTTCAACAATTTTTTTGAAGATCGCTTCCATACCTGTCGAGAATGACATCATTTGTTCCATGACTTGATTACTCGGCGCATTTGACTGCGATGATTGTTGTGGGGGTAGATCCGCAACTTCTGATGTAGCATCAGGGTCCGACATTATTTAAAAAAAACACAAAGGTCTTCACACAATCACTTAGTTTATTTCGACTAAATAAACCTAATTTTCACATTTACTTTAATTATAATCACTGATTATATAAAAGAAATACTCAAATAAAACCGACAATAAAATTACTCAGCGATTACGTAACGAGTGCACTGGGCAACGATCGACGAACGACTGACTCGAACGTGCGCTTGCGTTGCTTTATATACCACTCGGTGGTGGGGTTGAAGTGACGTCGGTCAGTTGTTTGTTCACTGCTTGCCCGTTGCATTCGCAGTTTACAAAACAATGACGGCGGCGCCGTCATATATATACTTGTATGTGCATTAGATATATATATTTATACATACTAGTCATAAACAATACATAGATACGATAGAAGTAGTATATAAAATAAAGTTGAATTTAACCGAGTGATGACAGTGTTAGAGAGCCAAGTAGTGATCTTTAACCATTTTTTTAAAAGTAGTTAGAGACTGTGCGCGTCTAATAGCCATAGGCAGATCATTCCACAGACGAATAGCTTGAACCACAAACGATTTATCATAAAATGATGTGGAGTGGGCTGGCATCTTCAATATTAAGTTTTCTGATGATCTAAGAGTACGTGAATGTGTGTCACAGATAAATTGGAAACGCTCTTTAAGGTAAAAAGGGGTCGTAGAGTGGAAAAGGATACAGTAAAGCAAGGACAGAATATGAGCATTCCGACGAAGTCTTATTGGAAGCCACTTGAGCTTGATACGAAATTCTGATACATGATCATACTTGCGCAAACCAAATATGAATCTAATACAAACGTTCTGAAGACGCTCAAGTTTGTTCAGTTGGTCCTCTCTGAGATCAAGATAGCTGGCGTCAGCGTAGTCAAGGACAGGAAGTAGAAGTGATTGTGCAAGCGCAATTTTTGTAGCAGTGGGTAGAAAATTCCGCAGCCGTCTCAAGGAGCCTGCAGATGCAAATAACCGCTTACTGGTTTCCTGCATCTGTGGCTCCCATGACATTTTGCTATCCATAAATATCCCTAAGTTCTTGACTTTATCACTAAAAGGTATTTGGATTCCGTCAAAAATAACTTGAGGAAGATGAAACCAATCAATTTTCGAGACCATCCGTGAACTACCTATAACAATGAGCTGGGTTTTTAAAGGATTAACACTAAGTCCATAGCACTTACTCCACTCCGCTACTTGGGAAAGATCTGAATTAACCTTTCCAATGGCTTCCGATAGTTGAACAGTTGATAGAATCCATGGAGAGTATCTCCGTTCGTAGAAGTGAGACTTCGCCAGCGCAACGCGCGCCATCTGTGAACACGCGCGCCGCGCCTGCCGACACCACCGGCGTGCGTACCACGCAACCCGCCGTCGCCGCCGCGAGCGCGCCGCGCGCGCAACCCTTCGTCGCCGCCGCGAGCGCCCCGCGGGCGCCGCGCCGCCGCCGCCCGCGCAATCGTCGAACGCTCACGATGCACCACTGCCGCCGCTACGTGATAAAGATGACAAGACGACACCAAGGCCACAACGACCGTTTTGCTTGTATTGCAAACGCTACGGACATCTGCGTGACCAGTGCCGTAAGTTGGCGGAAAAAGGTGAGTCCAGTGCTGATAATAACTCTCTGAACACTGTGCCTATCGTTTCATGTTACAAGTGCGGTTCGAAAAACGTAACACGTGAGAACTGTAAACAGTGCAATAGTAATAGTAACCAATGTTTTTATAGTGTCGACACAGACACAGATGTGCCTTCCGATTTTCGTTCATTGTCTAGAAGTGATAGTTTCTGTATTAATAACTTGTATGATGATAACAATTTTTGTAACGATTATCGTGATAATGATAATAGGTACAGTTCCGTACAAAAATCAGTTGATTGTAAGAATATTTCTATTAACAATTTTCCTTGTAATGAGTACAATCGTGCACAAAAGTCATTTTGTTTGAATGATAATAGTTTTGTTAATGATAATTTTTCTGAGAATGTGTACACTCACGAACAAAAGTTATTTTGTATTCAGAAAAATATTTCTTATAATGATAATTGTTGTTGTAATGATTCTTTTTGTGATAACCATTATTTTCGTGAGAACGTTGATACCGCGTGCGCCGGGAATAGTTCTGATCGAAAACTTCGACAAGTTTTACGCCCGATTTTCGACATAACGATATTGGGATCGCCCGGAACTGCTTTGATTGATACCGGGGCTAAACATTCTATCGCGGGTCACACTCTGTATGCATTCCTCCGCCGTGTAAGTCATCCATTAGAGCCGGCGCGACGATCTATAAAATTAGCAGACGGTCATATTCGAGATACTAACGTACTCCTGACTACCGTTGACGTGCACTTAGACGAGAAAGTGATCAAGACTACCTTTCTTATTCTTCCTGAGGCGCGAAACAACGAGACGCTGCTAGGTATCGACTTTTTGATTAAAGCCGAGATTGTTATGGATTTTTCTAAGGAATGTTGGTATTTTTCTAATAACAGCCGCGTTCATAGAATGCGCTTCGAGCCTGTTTCTTTGCCGGAGGTTTCCTGCTCCTCTGCAGTCGTACTCCGTGATGACGATGGTACAGTTTTAAATCCACCTGAACGTGATCAGCTGACACAACTACTGGCTGTCAATGCGGACATCTTCCAGCCAGGGGGAGAACCTACCCCTTACGCTGAGCACCGGATTGACACAGGTGAGGCTCCTCCCATTTCTGTACCTCCGTACCGCCTAACTCCGGCCAAGAAGGAAGTCATGCGTCAAGAAATCGACAAGATGCTGAAGGATGACATCATCGAAGAGAATGAGTCTGATTGGTGTTCACCAGCTCTTCTGGTTCCCAAGCCCAATGGCAGCGTCCGCTTCTGTGTCGATTATAGACGTCTCAACGCCGTTACTAAAACGGACCATAATTCTATGCCCCTGATTGAAGAGTTGCTTCAATCCACAAAGAAGGTAACTCCTTCTACTTACCTCATCTCTGCTATGGGAAAACCTAAGGAACCTTTAGGCAACTACCATTCCCAGGACCTAACGCCGTTCGTGTCCAGTGATGCAGCAGGTGCTATACCTCGGCCGGTAATGCCGAAAAGACGCCGCGGACGTCTGAAACACGCAGGTATTAATGAGCTAGCCCAGGAACGAGGGCGTTCTCCTAGACTAGAGGGGGAGCCTATCGCAAACCCGCGTAATTTAAAACGCCGCGGGCGTCTTCGCGCCTATTTAACGGACTACACGGTGGAGGGGTACAGAGAATGACGCGCTAGCGCGCTGCAACGGTTCGTGCAAACCCCGCGCCGCGCGCGCCACTTGAGTCGAGTCGAGTTGTAACTAGACCGGCGCACGCGTAACTCCCGCTCAGTGATGTTTCCCCTTTTTTATTCTTTATAATTAGTTTTTTTTCCACTATGTTTATTAAGTTAGTTCGTGATATTCAATTAACTTGTACAGTGTGTGTTATATATAAAGTACGTGATTGCCATGACTATAAGTGTTTTACTTACTGACTTTCACTAACCACTACTATAAAACTTCTTTTTAGAGGTGGTTGATATATTTTTTTTAATTATAAGGTATTATTTATTTACAGAATACATTCATTGATACTATTATATAAGCGAAATGAAATTTAAAGGAAAATACAAAACGCATTAATTTTATTAACTTACTTAATTAATTTTAAAATACAACAATTATTGGATATTTGGTTACATGGTCGTTTAAAAAAAATGATTAAAATGATGATTAAAATGATTTTTATTTCTGTAAATAGGTAATAAATTACACTTTTACACGTCATTCTTTTTTCTTATTTTAACCGAACGATGGGGCCGGTGTTTCCTAGCTGGACTACTCTGAGAAGAAACAACCGAAACAAACTCAGAGGTCAAAGTCTAAAGTCCATACAATATTGTATTGGTCAAATTATGCGAGGACCATGAAGGTAATAACTGAAGTGATCTCTTGATGAGAGAATCACACAGATTTGAGTGGACCTGTCCAAACAGTGCAAGCATTTGTCAAAAGTCGTTTAGCTCAACTAAAACGTAAGGAGCCTAACGTCTTGACGAACAATACCAAAGCAAGGACATTCGGGTAGGCCGCATTAAATACTCAAACCGTCAGTAATAGTCAAATATACTAGTAACGTAACAGCCCACATAGTCCTCACACTCACAATAAATAAAGTAAAAAAAAAAGATATACTTATAAAAGTACATAAATGTCAAGTATAATAATTACAATGTCAAGCAGAAGAAAAATAAAATTCAATTAAATATGGTATACAAGATAATATACTTAATAAAGTACAAATCAATGTCAAATAATAAAAATTTCAATGTCAATAAAATATAATAATAATGTAGACAATAATTAATGTCATTGACCTATGTAAATAATTGAAGCAGCTTAATTCCAAGCATTTGAATCATCAATATACTCTTTAACAAAATAAAAAGCATTACGGCATAATTTACGTTTAATAAAGAGTTTAAATTTGGTAATGCTTAGTTCTTGAATCTGGCTAGGAAGTTTATTATAAAAGCGTATACATTGACATTTAAATGAAGTACCTATTTTCTTTAGCCTAGTTGAAGGAACAATATATTTGTCCTTGTTTCTTGTGTTTATGTTGTGAATATCACTGTATTTTTTAAACTGATTAATATTTTTATGTGCATACAACAGATTTTCATATATATACTGACAGGGCACAGTCAAAATATTAATCTCTTTAAATTTGTCTCTGAGGGAGTGTCGGGGACTCAATTTATAAATAGAACGAATAGCCCTTTTTAGTAAAACAAATATTGTTTGTATGTCAGCGGCATTACCCCACAATAGAATGCCGTACGACATCAAACTATGAAAATAGTTGAAATCAACTAAGCGGGTTTCTTAAAACATATTTTTTTTACTTCTAAATCGATCGACTCGACTCGTTGACACTTCTACTTCTGCCTCTCTATAACTGTCATAAGCACAAACGTCACTAACTTGTCTGTCAGATTGTCGACGTAAGTCGTAAACAAACCACGAAGTTATCCCGTATTTATTGTTTATTTTTATATTAAACTTGTTTAATAAACATGTCGGCACACAACGTGAACATCTGCGACATCACAGACGACGTGAAGGAGGTGTTAAAGAAGTTTAGATTTCAGAAACACACCTCGAACTCCGCGCTTATATTGAAGGTATTTCAAATGTGGAATTTTCTTATTTTTTTCAACGTTATTCGCCTTATAACTATCTAAAAAGTTTCTATGTCTGTTCTTGCAAGTGCTGTCAAGGTATTTTTTTGCATTTCGTAGTAATTTTCCTAAAATATTGAGTAGTTGCGGTTCATTAACTCTGACTCATTCATCCATATCTCTTTAACTTACGTCACGTAGGTACCAGCACAGGATTCGATATTTATATTATTGGTTTCAATGATTCACAAGTAACAATAGCAGTGTTAGAAAACATTGCCTTTGTAAGGACATAACACTCAGTTTTAACAGGAAGGTTCTGTTTTGTTTCTGTGTCTATCTTGAAAACTACTGAACTTGTTTTGTAGGTTTTGTGGCTAAAACTAGTTCATTTAATTAACAGCCTTATCTTTCTAATTCATCAACATCTCCCTAGCCGTTTCCCAAGCTAATATTTGACATTATATTTTACTATTACTTACTTACTGCTTATACCGGCTTCGGGAGGTCCGTAGCTTCTACGTAAGCCAGTGTTGACAAGAACCGGTCTAACTTCTTGTCATCAGATATATTGAAGAGTGTAAACAATCATATAATGGTAAAATATAATGTCAATATGTTGAGGTTGTATGGTCAATGTGTTGTTTGAGGTTGGGTTGCGGAATGTTTATAATAGTTACCGTGACCCCAGAACATAAAGGGCAATCGAAGGAACATGAGTGGGTTTTAGTCAGTAAAAGTGACACAACCTCCCGCCGCACCCAGGACGGGAGCAGTTATTTGATGATTTCCCACTCTGAGAAAAAAAAATATGTTGGGGTTTACTTCCAGCCAAACTGGATTCAGCTGGATATCTGTGTTTTATGTGAAACAAATGGCAATCAGACCTCCAGAACGCAGTTGCTAGGCGACAGAATACCACATGGTTATGCTGGTCAGACTTTCTGGACGCTTTCTAGCTTCTGACTACCAATAACACATGTCTAAGCATAATAAATAAATAAATATTCCTGGACAACTCACACATGGTCACCTAATCCCAAACTAAGCAGAGCTTACTATGGTAACCAGACAACTGATATACATACTTATATAATTTATAAATAAATACATACTTATTATAGATAAATTACACCCAGACACAGAACAAACCTTAATGCTCATCACACAAAGTTTGTCTTGGGTGGGAATCGAACCCACGACCTCCGGCTTAGCAGTCAGGGTCAACCAACCACTAGATCAACAGGCCCGTCCAATAACAATTTATCAAACAAATCAATTTATTTGCCTGCGACTTCGTCCGAGTGGAATAATAGTTACCATTCCCGGGGGATTTACGGGATAAAAACTCCTATGCCCTTTCTAGGATCCTAGACTATATCTGTACCAAATTCCATTAAAATCGGTTCAGTGGTTTAGGCGTGAAGAAGAGACAGACAGACATACAGAGTTACTTACGCATTTATAATATTAGTATGGATTATGTTTAATATAATTTATAACTATTTGTACAGTAATTGATGGACCAATATCAAACTTAACCATTATTTTAACAAACTAGTATTATAAAGCTGTATATTATGTACATAACATAATCTTGTGGTTTACGCACTGTCATTGAGGTAACCACATGATATTGTGGCTATCTATAAAAATGGATACACCTACAATTATATTTATTAGCAATTGTCTGTATTTTTTATTTCTTACATGTTTATTATACTGTAAAATACATAAAAAGGACTATTCAATTCAAATTAGTACATTTCTGAGATTTGTCCATTCAATAAATCGATCAAACTCTTTAGCTTTATAACAGTACTAGCTTCTGCCCGCGGCTTCGCTCGCGTTAGAAAGAGCCAAAAAGTAGCCTATGTTACTCTCCATCCCTTCAACTATCTCCACTTAAAAAATCACGTCAATCCGTCGCTCCGTTTTGCCGTGAAAGAAAGGCAAACAGACAGACAGACACACTTTCCCATTTATAATATTAGTATGGATAGATTAAAGCTTGTGACACACGTGTTCTGAAGCACAATGGAAAGACAATACAACGCGACAATCGCTTGGTCGTTGAAAATTTAATTCAAAACACAAACAACAAATTTTCTGCAACATTAAAAATAGAAAAACCATCATCTTGATTTACCTCTTAGTTTTAAAACTTTTGTCCCACACTTCCAGGTGAACAGAGAGAAGCAGACCCTGGAGGTGGATGAAGAGCTGGACAGTGTAGAGCTTGAAGACCTGCAGGACATTCTCCCCTCGCACCAGCCACGGTTTATTGTCTACAGGTGGGTATCTAAGGCAGTAGACACACGGCGTTCTTAAATGCGCACATGACACTCAATGTTTCGCGTAAACGAGATAAATCAAAGGCAAGAATCTGCATCTACGACGTCGAAAACGCAAGTTCCAAAAAAGCGCTTCCTTTGTGCTTAAGGTAGAAGGTCAAGGTAGCCCGCGAAATTCAAATTTTCTCACATATTTTTGCAATTTCCGGCTCAGTGTCTGGGTGTGTCTTGATTTAGAATGATTTGCGACTGTAATAGGCCATCAGTTACAGAATTTTAATCATTTCAATCATCAAAACAACCCTCAAAGTGCATACTTGCATAACTCGAGTTCGATACCCAGTTTAGGCAATATAGGCAATCAATCGAGTTATACCCAGACACTGAGCTGGAAAATTTCAAAAATACGTAAGAAAAATTGAATTTCGCGGGCTGTTGAACATCCACCTTAAATACTTATAACTCCAACTTTTGTTGTATATAATCTAAGTTTTGTTGGTTGGTATAATACAAAACAATTTAAAATCTAAAAACAACTTACTAATATACCTATAGTCTTAGCGTCTAAAACAACATAGAATAATAAATAAATAATAAATAAATAAATATCTTGGGACAACTCACACACGGCCATCTGATCCCAAACTAAGCAGAGCTTGTGTCATGGTAACCAGACAACTGATAAACATACTTATATAATTTTTTTTTAAATACATACATATAGATAAATCACACCCAGACACAGAACAAACATTCATGCTCATCACACAAAGTTTGTTCTGGGTGGGAATCGAACCCACGACCTCCGGCTTAGCAGTCAGGGCTACTAACCACTAGACCAACAGGCCCGTCAAAGAATCAAGGCAAGGTTGAAGTACCCCTCTCCGCGGGACTCCTATTTTAGTCTATATGAATAAAACGTTTATAGTTTCTTTTATTATGTATTAGTTTATTATTTTAAGCAACATTATTGTGTATTTTTTTTCTATGGGCCTCAGTTGCCTGATAATAAAGGATTATTATTATTATTAAAACGAAACTTAAGTTTTGGGTGTTTTAAGTTTAGCTAAATGCCTAATGTCAAAACCGCCAAACTAATTTTCAAACAAATTATGTTCAGAAATAAGTTTATTGCAATTAACATTTTTGGTTTAAATTATTGTGTAATTGTGTAGTCTGTGTGTTTTACTTAACACACAGACTAAACAATTACACAATAATTGTCGGCAACGATTTTTTTTTGGGTCTAGGATATCATCAAATATCTTCTCCCGTCCTGGGTGCGGCGGGAGGGCGTGTCAGACTTTTACTGACTAAAACCCAGGTTTCCTTCGATTGCCCTTTATGTTCCGGGGTCACCGTAACTATTATAAACATTCCGCAACCCCGGCAGGCGTTGGCCCTGTTGGGCCCCTTCCCGTGCTGACTTCTCTTTGAGGCGCGCGTGGAACACTAACGCGCTGTGGACGCGGTCCTGGTCCTAGCGGGGCGGCGAGCTACCCATCGTGAGCCGTCCACAGACCCGCGCCTACGGTGGCCGGTAGTCGTCTTGCGACTCTCGACGTCTACGCCTGGGTCCCTGTACGGGGCGAGAGGCTCGTCGTTGCCTCTCGCGCGCGCAACCTGGCTATATGCTCTGTCTAGTTTGAAATCAGGGCCGAATGTGAGTTGTGCCAAGTTATTTATTTATTCATTATTTTTGTTTTCAGTTATAAGCTTGACCACGACGACGGACGAGTGTCATTTCCCATGTGCTTCATATTCTACACACCACGCGATGCTCATATGGAGTTACAGGTAATCCATACTAATATTATAAATGGGAAAGTGTGTCTGTCTGTCTGTATGTTTGTCTTTCTTTCACGGTAAAACGGAGCCAGGAATTAACGTGATTTTTTAAGTGGAGATAGTTGAAGGGATGGAGAGTAACATAGGCTACTTTTTGTCTCTTTCTAAAGCGAGCGAAGCCGCGGGCAAAAGCTAGTTAAACATAAGTTTTATCCTACATCATCGTCATCTCCCTAGCCTCTTCCCAACTATGTTGGGGTCAGCTTCCAGCCTAAACGGATTTAGCTGGATACCAGTGTTTTACGTGAAGCGACTGCCTATCTGACCTCCACAACCCAGTAACTGGGCGACACGATACCTCTTGGTAAGACTGGTCAGACATTCTGGCTTATCCGTAACGACCGTCAAAGTTCTACTTTCATGACTAAAAATTCAATTTACGTATAATGTATCCGAATATCCGATTTCTAATTATGATTCTAGTGCGTTAAGTGTGTCATTACGATCGGGTGCGTATTGATAAAATGTTTATGCGTGTCATACGATGTTTTACGGTACACTTTAGTACCTAAGTATTATTGTAGGCAAAAGCAATAAAATGGCGCTTAAGGTTCCTTTGAATCTTACAACCCTGACTGGGTTCGTGGTTTATATAATATAATATTAGTATATAATATGGCTTCGTGGTTTATATAATATAACTAGCGGCCCGTCCCAGCTTCGCACGGGTAGATATAAGATGACACAATAAAAACACAATAATAACAAAATAATAGATAACACAATGATTGTTACGGTGTTAACCTATAATAAATAATTACCTACTATTGTTAGCTATGGCCATAATGTGTCAAGTCACTAATGTGTCATCTGTCATTGTTTGACATCTGCGGCGGCTCTCTCTATGCTCTCTCTTCTTCTTGGACCACCGCCATGCAACAACCATGTCTTGTATTTTGCTCGTGTTTGTCAAGTTAATAAATTGCAATACTGTCGAAGTAATACCAGGCGTCCGTCACTCGCTCAAGGCCACGCGTTTTATGCCTACCGCTTCGCGTATCGTCGACGATACAACGAACACCGGGCTGTCGCGCGCCCGGCTGAGTGCTCGCGCGTCACGGGTACAGCGCTGACTATCAAAATGCCGAAACCACGTAATTATTGTGTGATTATTGTGCAATTCCCCTGTTTCCCAATTCTCCTGTTTCCCTTTTGATTATTTATTAAAATTATTCACGCGGTTTTGGATATTTTCGACACTAAAATATAATAATCGGGAATTCAAGGAACGAAAAATATGCATCAGTCATTTTATTAAACTAAAAAATATTTGATCAACAAATAAAAAAATAATTGTTTTTCTAAAACATTCGTTTTATTACCATTATCATCATACGTTTAACCCTAGGACATTTGCTGGATGGCACGCACACACGTTTGTCGCGCGGCGGGCAAAAGAATCTCAACTCTCTTTGTGCGTATTTATGGTACATTTCTCCTCGCTGCAAACAGCTGGTATTATTATTATGATTTTGTAGGTTATTATAGCGTAGGTATTTTAGTTTTTGTATTGGAGTGAAGTATCTGTTACGTAGTAACTATTTATTAATCTGTGGTAATACAGTGTATTTATTTCTCACGTCGGGTCTACAACACCCCAACAGTTTTGGCGACGAGGATCGAAGATTAAGACGGATCACGATCATACAGGTTCCTTTGTTGGAAAATGGCTACAGACGCCGGCTCGGGGCGTGGCACTACGCGCCCTGTACAGGTACCCCCAAACTTCATAGAATTTTATGAAAATAAGAGCAAATTCGAACGCTGGGTGCAGCGACTGCAGGGGGCTTTTCAGATATACGGAATAACGGAACAATGTAGCAAAAACTCTTACTTTTTACATTACATTGGGGCACAGACCTACGATACAATATGCGACTTGGTTTCTCCTAATAAACCGGAGGATAGAACTTACGAGGACAATGTGAAGTCACTCACATTACATTTGGATCCACAACCACTGGAAATTGCAGAGTACCACAAATTCCACAACAGAAACCAAAAGGAAGGTGAGACCGTTAAAGAGTACATTGCCGAGCTCCGCAAGATGGCGGCAACATGTAATTTCGGAAATTTTCTCAACACTGCGCTTCGGAACCAATTTGTATGCGGTATTAGGAATTCCAGAATCAAGGATAGGCTGCTGGAGCAGCGGGAGCTTACTCTGGAAAAGGCGTTCGACATTGCAGTTGGCATGGAGAGCGTCAGAGCGCGCGATGAAAACGCCGCTCCAGTTCATGCAGTGCTACAGAATACCAAGAAGAAGCCGTTGACTTCCAAGGGTGAAGTGAGTAGTGCAAAAAATACTAAAAAGGTAATATGCTATAGGTGTGGAGGTGATCACTATGCAAATAAGTGCAAGCTCATTAAAGCTTCATGCAATTTCTGTAAGACCCAAGGTCACATTAAGAAAATGTGTTTAAAACTTAAAAAATCTAAAGATGTAAATGCTATTGGTCAGAATAATTCAAGTGAGATAGAATACATAAATAACACATCTAGTAGTCAGAGTAATAATAGGTTTTGGGTGTACCCTATAGTAAATAATTGTAAAATAAAGATGGAATTTGATAGTGGTTCTGCGGTATCTATTATCAGTGACAAATTATACAAAAAATGTTTTCAGGATTTACAACTGCATAAAACTAAGACTAAATTGTGTACCTATTCTAATAATTTCTTAAATGTTTTAGGTTACATTACATGCTCTGCGTCAGTTGGTACAGAGACTCAACAGAATCTCAAGCTGTATGTGGTGAGTGGTAACAAAGATCCTCTTCTGGGAAGGGAATGGATTAAATTGTTTACTTGGGAGCGATTTCGCGAGCACCTTGATGTAAAGGCAGTGCGCCTTGCAGGTAATGTTTCCGCTCCACTCCACTCTAATAATTCCACAGAGTCTAGTTTGCAATTACTGTTTAAAAAATATTGTTCTCTTTTCGATGGAAAAAATGTTGGTGAAATTAAAGGTAATCCGGTGGCATTACACCTCAGGCAAAATGCAAAACCAATTTTTTGTAGGGCTAGGTCAGTTCCTTTTGCGCTGAAGGAAAAAGTAGAACAGGAAATTGACAACCTGGTTAATGATGGAGTCCTAGTTAAGGTAGATTACTCCGAGTATGCAACACCGGTGGTACCTGTGGTCAAGGCCAATGGTAAGGTTAGACTTTGCGGGGATTATAAAATTACTCTTAATCCACAACTAATTGTTGATGAGCACCCATTACCAACATCTGAAGAGTTGTTTCATGGTCTTGCTGGTGGTGAGAAGTTTAGCAAGATAGATCTATGTAATGCTTATTTAAACTGGCGTGTCAGGGAGCAGGATCAACATTTACTAACATTAAATACACATAAAGGTCTTTACAAATGTACAAGACTCATGTTTGGGTTAAATTGTGCACCGGCCAAATGGCAGCGTAAGATTGAGAACATCTTAAAGGATATTCCAGGGGTACATGTTTTCATTGACGATATTAGAATTACAGGACCTAATGATAAAGTACATCTAGAGCGTTTAGAAATGGTTTTTTCACGATTGGCTGAATATGGTTTAAAAGTTAATTTAAACAAATCTCAATTCTTAAAAGATGAAATTGAATACTGTGGTTACATTATTAGTAAGAAGGGTATATCCGGGACCAGTGATAAAATTAAAGCAATTAGAGATGCACCTAGGCCTAAAAATCTTACTGAATTATAAAGTTTCTTAGGACTTATTAATTACTATGGTAGATTTTTCCATAATTTGAGTAACACTTAACACTAACACACATGTTATTGAGGAAAGATACTAAGTGGCATTGGTCAAGTGAGTGTGAGGATGTTTTCCAGAAACTTAAAAAAGAATTAATTTCAGATACTGTGTTAGCTCATTACTCACCTGAATTACCTTTAGTGTTAGCCACAGATGCTTCCCCGACTGGAGTAGGTGCAATACTTTCACACATCATGTCAGATGGTTCAGAACGTCCTATACACTATGCATCTCAAACTTTGAATAGTTCTCAAAGAAAATGGGCTCAGATAGATAAAGAAGCATATGCAATTATTTTCGGTGTTAAAAAATTTTTTCAGTATTTATATGGTAGGAAGTTCATTCTTTATACAGATCATAAGCCTTTGTTACAAATATTTTCACCTTCTAAAGCATTACCACAACTTTCTGCAGCTCGCATGCAACATTACGCTATATACTTACAGGGTTTTAATTATGAAATTAAATACAAAACTTCTAAGGCAAATGCTAATGCAGATGCATTGTCTAGGTTACCACTTGAAGTGGAAGAGCCAAAGTTACGGGAAGAAGTTGATGTTTGCCAAATTGAATTGATTGAGAAATTACCTGTTACTATAGATCAGATTTGCAATTCTACCAATCAAGATTTGAGTTTACAGCCTTTATTAGCAGGTTTACGTTCAGGTAATATTGTTTCACACCAGGATAGATTTGGTATTGAGCAGTCTGAATTTTCATTACAAAATGGTTGTATTGTAAGAGGATCACGAGTTCTCATTCCAGTTAAATTGAGGCCCACCATACTAAAAGATTTACATACTGCTCACTTTGGGATTAATAGAATGTTAGCTTTAGCTAGGCATTATTGCTGGTGGCCTGGCATTGACAAAGATGTGCGTGATCTAGTGGCAAAATGTGTACAATGTTGTTTACAACAAAGAAACCCTACCTCGGTAGCAAATAAACATACTTGGGAATATCCCACCAAACCATTTGAACGGATACACATTGACTTTGCTGGTAAGTTTATGGGAACTTATTTCCTAATATTGGTGGATGCATTTTCAAAATGGCCTGAAGTGTACATGCTCGATCGGATTACTACTGAAAATACGATTGAAATTTTAGAAAGAATATTTACTACATTTGGTTATCCTAAGATTTTGACTAGTGATAATGGTCCCCAATTTACAAATTATAAGTTTCAAGATTATTTGAGAAAACATAACATTATACATAAGCGTTCTGCCCCATACAATCCTGCTACTAATGGCCAGGTAGAACGTTATGTTCAAACAATAAAAAATAAGTTAAGATGTTGCAACGCAAGTAAAGGTAATTTGCAACAAGTTCTAAATAAAATTTTATTCATGTACAGAATTACACCACATCCATCTACATGTAAAGCTCCTTCTGAGCTAATGTTTGCTTATCAACCTAGCAGTAACTTTTCTTCACTTGTGCCGGATAATTTATCTTTTTCTGAGGGGATGAGTGGAGTGAGAACATTATCTGTTGGTGAACGGGTAATTGCCAGAAATTACATGGGTTCTGAGAAGTGGAAATTTGGAACCATTCAGAAACAGCTAGGGAAATTACATTATTTTGTTAAAATGGATAATGGTATGGTTTGGAAGAGACATATTGACCAGTTAAAAAGAGTAGGTGACAGGATAGAATGTCAACATGAGTTTGATATTCCTGTGTTTGAGGATTCTGGGCCAGGTGCCGCGGATACTGTGATTTCTCCTGATTTAACTAATACTTATGTTCCAGTGCCTAATGATAATGTTAAGTCTGCATCATCTTGTGATAATAATATTTCATTAAATGTTCCTAATGTTTTACCTAACTCAACCGATGTTTCACATGTTCCTAGTACTAGTAGTTCTAAAAATGTACCTAAGGTTTCCCAAGAGATTGTACCTAGTTCTAACCCTCCTGTTGCTATACGTAGGAGCAGTAGAGTTGGTAAACCTGTTCAAAGATTGAATTTGTAATTTAATAGTAAAGTAAGAATTATCCTAAAAGGGGGAGGAATCTGTTACGGTGTTAACCTATAATAAATAATTACCTACTATTGTTAGCTATGGCCATAATGTGTCAAGTCACTAATGTGTCATCTGTCATTGTTTGACATCTGCGGCGGCTCTCTCTATGCTCTCTCTTCTTCTTGGACCACCGCCATGCAACAACCATGTCTTGTATTTTGCTCGTGTTTGTCAAGTTAATAAATTGCAATACTGTCGAAGTAATACAGTGTATTTATTTCTCACGTCGGGTCTACAACACCCCAACAATGATAACAAAACTTTTTTTTAATTTGATCGCAGCGCTAACTGTCGGGACAGACTAAAATTAAAATTCGAATATTATTTAAAATTTGACACAGCGATGGTAGCGCCGACATGTTAAGAAGTACTGCTACGCATTTTCTTATAGAACCTTTTTAATATCATTGTCTATGTTTATGACATCTGAAAGTGATTATTATTTAAAATTTGACACTGCGATGGTAGCGCCGTCTGTCAGATCCAATGTAAAACATTCCAAAATCAACAACTACCTACTAATAAATTAATTGTGACTGTCAAATAATAACAGACAAATAATTAGCAATAAATTAAAATTGCGACTATAATTTGAGATTTAAACTATCCTATCTCTCAAGTTGGATCGAACTGCACATGGTGTGCGAATTTTATTATAATCGGTTAAGTGGTTTAGGAGTCCATTGAGGACAAACATTGTGACACGAGATTTATATATATTAAGATATTAGTATATAATATTATATAGAAATATAATATTAGTGTAGATAAATCTACACTAATATTATAAAGAGGAAAACTTTGTTTGTTTGATTGTAATGAATAGGCTCAAAAACTAATAGACCCAATGATATTTTAAGTAAAAAAGGCGTAAATAGGTTCCCCAAACGAAATTCTATCTTCAAAAACGGCACACTAACGCACACATACATTACACGTCAAAGTAGCATGACATGATTGAAGTATAATGCGAGTGAAAAAGAGATAAACGTCAAATGTCAACGCGATACTCAGTATCATGTTTGTCAATTGGCAAATTTTTAATTTGCCACCTTATTTGTCACATTTTGACTGCATATAACCTATCTACACTTTTTTACTTAAAATATCATTGAAATGACCGATTTTAAAAATTCTTTCACCATTCGACAGCTGTATTATCCCTGAGTAACATAGGCTATATAATTTTTTTTAGACAGGTCCCACTCGGTCTTCTGATCCCAAGCTAAGCAGATCTTGTTTATTTATATATGTCGCAGTCATCTGGTTGAATCAGCTATTCAATTGTATGGCTAGCGCGTTAACTGAATAGCGACATTGACTAGGCCGAACGTTGATTGAACAAGAGTCGCTCAACGTCCAACTAGATAGCAGATTGAAACATAGCTCTTTGAACAGAGAGGACGTAAAATCAGTCAGGTGATTGAAATTTAGTTCATTTTTTTCCCACTGCGGCGTTAGTAGTCACCAAAACAAATATGGCGTAAAACAGCTTGTGTAGATAGCACTGTCTTGATATTTTTTTGACAAAATTTATATTAAAGTGACTTATTAGTAATAAAATAGCGTGACCTCCAAATAAGATTTATTTTGCTTTAGCTTCAAAACGTATTTACGGTCTATAGTCACTCTAAGATTCGGTTAACAAGTTAATTCCGCTACTTGATCACAGATGGCGCTTTTCTCAGAGGTCGCAATTATCAACTTAATTGCATTATACATACGGCTGACATTTGCGTGATCGGTCGAATTCAGCTCCTACTCGGTCAAGGCTGCACCACGTAGCATATTATAATTCTTTATCGATATCGATAGATACCCGATATTTTGATCAATTAGTATAAATAAGACTTCTTGCGAGTACTTACATTTATTTATTTGGTACACAAACCGCTGTTTAATTTAAAACAATAATTAATAGATAATTATAGATAGACAGGTAAATTTAAAATAAAATAAAAGTGCTGGTATACTTGTATATTTAAATTTTACACAATTACTGCAACGTTATGAATAATGTATTTATTGCCCTTGAAATAAAATATATTAATTGTTAGGTTTCTTATTAACTTTCGCATTATTTGTTTTATCGCCACTTCTTTTCGAAAAACTTTTAAGTAAACACAAATTATTCTTTGTATCGATATCAATCGACATTTCAATATTCGACTTGACCACATCACTACTTGAGTAGCGCAGTTGTACTATTGTAATAAATCAATCCAAAATAAACTTTCTCGTAATGGAATAAGGTTGATTTTGACTAACTGTTCTATTAAATATTAGTAAATTGAAACAAAATAAGATTTTTATTGGAAATCAGTGAAAATCATACATAACGATAATACGAAATACCTCCATTTTTAAGATTTATTCTCCTACTATCATTTTTGCTCTCTAAAACGTAACAATACGGCATAGCTAGGGAAATATGAATTTGTGGCGAGACAAGCAACTCGTCGCGATGTCAGAACGCGACTGGTATCGGTTAAGAGTTACAACGCTTAATTGTGCCATGCGTGCCACGCCTACTTAGCACTTCCACTGTTTTCAAAGTCGGCTATATCCCATTCAACGACAACGCTAAATGACGTTCAGTCAAGACGTTGAACGTTACATTAAACAACTTGACGAATTGTCCTTTAGTCATTCAATTAAATGTCGCTATTCAGTTAACACGCTAGCTATACAATCAAATGGCTGATTCAACCAGATGACTGCGACATATACATTACAATTATGCACATTTTGTACCTTAAAAGCTGATTAATAATGCGCTAGATATTCTCTGACAGTCAACCAAGGATTTTATAGAAATTATTACAAGAGTACAATTATACAATATGGAAAATGTATTATTTTCATAGCCTCTTAATGATATTTAAAGATATTCATTTTTATTTAAGACAACACCTGAATTAAGACAAATTTTTCAACTAAGACTATATAGTTATTGGTGCCGATTCTCTTATTCACAAACTAACGTAAATTTAAGTTAAGAGCATCTTTCTCTTTCCTTTTAATTAAGAAAAGGACAGAAGATCAAATATTAGTTAAGTCCTGTCAAATTTAGACACTCCATAGATAATTTAGACGCGTTTTAAAAACATGGCGTCTAAATATACGTCAATTTTCTTCCGGCGCTGTCTAATTTGACAGGATTAAACTAAATTGTATCTGCTGTCCTTTTCCTTAAGAAATGGAAAGAATAAGATGCATTTAACTTAAATTTAGCCTAGTTTGTGACCAAGGGAATCGGCACCATTATCAATGATAAAATAAACTAAATTTAACTTTTTTTTTCTAACTATCTAATATCTAAAACCATATATGTTGGCTATGAAATGATACAAAACTTCATCTCTTTTAATTGTTATATTTTATATATTTTGGCTTTCAAAAGTTAATGTTTAATGTTTAATTTCAATAATCACCAGGTTGGTAGTTCGTTCTGCAGAGTAAGTGCCATACATGGTGGCTCATTAATTTTATTACATAATAACATTAAATTTAAAGAGCGAAAGGATATTGTGAGCCTATCTGTTGAGCGAACAATTGAAATGGCCTGTGTGGAATTGGAGCAGTATGTTATAATAAGTGTATACAGACCGCCTTCAGGATTGTATGATTGTTTTGAAAAGGTGATGGATGAAGTATTGCATAAAATCTGCAACTCTGGTAAATCCATCATCATTTGTGGTGATTTTAATGTTAATTTGTTAGAGCATTGTAGTTTAAGTACTAAAGTAGTAAGTTTGTTTCAGTCATACAATCTTGCAAACCTATTTATGGAGCCTACTAGGATAACACCTACTAGTGCTACCTGCCTAGATAATATTTATACAGACAGTACACCTATCCACAAAAAAATTGTAAATGTGTTAGATTCTGATCATTGCGGACAACTTATTAGTATTCCAATCATTAATAAAAAAATCTTAAAAAAAGATATCACTGTTAACCCAAAATCGAAACGTCGACTTGAAACATTTAAAACTAAACTTCTAAATAAATTGCCATGTTTGTTAACTGATGATGACCCAAATAAACAATATAATTTATTTTTTGATATGTATTGCACTCAATTTGACTCAACGTTTATTCCTAAGACTATCTCGGTAAATAGTAATGCTTCTTTTAGTGACTGGGCCACCATTGGTATCTATAAAAGTAGAAAGCGACTGTATGAGCTGTATGAGGAACGGACATACATTAACACTTCGGAATTCAATTTATATGTCAAGAATTATTCAAAATTATTTAAACAAGTTTGTTGCATGGCTAAATCACGGTATTTAAGTTCAAAAATAAGAAATAGCAATAACGTCATCAAAATGACATGGAATATTATTAACAGCGAAACGGGAAAGTCCAACAATCAAAGTAGTGATTACAGCCTTGCTATAGATGGTATTATAATTAAATCAGACTTTGAACTCGCCACGGCTTTTAATGATTTCTTTGCGGAGATTCCCGTTTCAACAACAAAATTTTTAAACTCATCACCGATTGCAGCAGAGTCGTTACTCAAAGATAATGTTCCAACCAATGATTTTGCATTTAATTTCGAATACGTCTCTTGTAAAGATGTAATTAAAACTTTTCATACACTTAATGTTAAAAAGACTGCAGATCTATGGGGAAATTCTGTAGATGTTGCTAAGTCCATTATAAATGTTGTAGCACCTGTTCTTGCCGATATTTTTAATAACTGTATTGATCGTGGTACGTTTCCTGATTTAATGAAATACAGTAAAATAATTCCATTATTTAAATCAGGTAGCACAACCGACCCAGTAACTATAGACCAATCTCAGTGCTACCTACGTTCAGTAAAATTTTTGAAAAACTTATTTTAAATCAATTGCAAATATATTTCTGTAAACATAAATTGTTGCATAAAAAACAGTTCGGTTTTACAAGGGGTCGTTCAACAACTGACGCCGGTGTTGAACTTTTACAGCATATTTATAATGCTTGGGAGGACAAATGCGATGCATTAGGTATTTTTTGCGATTTGTCTAAGGCATTTGATTGCGTTCTCCATGAAACTCTAATCAGGAAACTACACCACTACGGAATTCAGGCCTCCTCTCTGGATCTTCTCACTTCGTACCTGAGTGATAGGATTCAAAGAGTAGACGTGAACGGTAAAAGGTCACCTGGATCAGTCGTGAAAATGGGGGTCCCCCAGGGCTCAATTCTTGGCCCTTTTTTGTTTCTTATTTATATTAATGACTTGCCTTATCTCATTCAAGATAAGCACGATATAGTGTTGTTTGCAGACGACACTTCACTTTTATTTAAGATTAAACGTCAACAACTATGTGCTGATGTTATAAACAGTTCCTTAGCATCGATTGTTAACTGGTTTAACGTAAACAATTTACTTCTAAACGAGAAAAAAACTAAAGTCATTAAGTTTACACTGCCTCATGTTAGACAAGTAGAAACCAGAATATTATTAAAGGGGGAGGAATTGAAACCCGAGGCTTCCACAGTATTCTTAGGAATAACTTTGGATGCCAAACTCCAATGGGGCCCCCATATAGATAAACTGTCAAAAAAACTAAGTTCGGCAGCATACGCCGTTAGGAAAATTCGTTGTTTAACTGATTTAGAGACAGCCCGTTTAGTTTATTTTAGTTATTTTCACAGTGTGATGTCATACGGCATTCTATTGTGGGGAAATGCTGCCGATATTCAGACAATATTTGTGTTACAAAAAAGGGCTATTCGTGCAATTTATAAATTGAGTCCCCGATACTCCCTCAGAGACAAATTCAAAGAGATTAATATTATGACTGTGCCCTGTCAATACATATATGAAAATCTGTTGTTTGCACATAAAAATATTAATCAGTTTAAAAAATACAGTGATATCCACAATATTAACACACGAAACAAGGACAAATATATTGTTCCTTCAACTAGGCTTAGGAAAATAGGTGGTTCCTTTAAATGTCAATGTATACACTTTTATAATAAACTTCCAATCCAGATTCAAGAACTTAGTATTACCAAATTTAAATTATTTGTAAAACGTAAATTATGCCGAAATGCTTTCTATTCTGTTAAAGAGTATATTGAGGACTCAAATGCTTGGAATTGAGCTGCTTCAATGATAATCATGGGCCTATATTGACATTTATGTTTACATAATTTCCTTCATTGACATTGATATTATCATTATTTGACATTGATGTGTACTTTTATAAGTATATTATTTTGTATACCATTTTTTTCCCCCCCTATTTGACATGTTAATTATTGAATCTGACATTTGTGTACTTTTATAAGTATATTATATTTTTTTTACACTATATTTATTGTAAGTGTGAGGACTATGTGGGCTGTTAGGTTACTAGTATGTTTTACAACTACTGACGGTTTGAGTATCTAATGCGGCCTACCCGAATGTCCCTACTTTGGTATTGTTCGTCAAGACGTTAGGCTCCTTACGTTTTAGTTGAGCTAAACGACTTTTGACAAATGCTTGCACTGTTTGGACAGGTCCACTCAAATCTGTGTGCTTCTCTCATCAAGAGATCACTTCAGTTATTACCTTCATGGTCCTCGCATAATTTGACCAATACAATATTGTATGGACTTTAAAAGAGACCTTGACCTCTGAGTTTGTTTCGGTTGTTTCTTCTCAGAGTAGTCCAGCTAGGAAACACCGGCCCCACCGTTCGATTAAAATAAGAAAAAAATGACGTGTAAAAGTGTAATTTTTTACCTATTTACAAAAATAAATCATTCTATCATTCATTCTATCATTCTAAAACCACCTTTGACTTTAATTTTATTTTTAGGTTATGTACGCTGGCACCCAAAGGGCATTAGCAGCGACCGTAGGAGCTCCACGTTTGCTTGAAGTTCGAGAAATAGACGAATTGACCGGTGACTGGCTGAAGGAAAAACTGAAAAAGTAAATCCTATACGATTATAATACCACAATAATTTCCAAAAAAAAAAAAATGTATGTAATATTTTCTAAAACAATATTTGTGGTCTGTTTTTAGTCTCTATATTCCATTCGCGTTGAGATTATAATTTAAAAAAACTTTTTTACTGTCAATTCAACCGATTTTGAGCTTTATTACGTTGGCGGAATGGCAAATGACGGCTGCAGTAAATAGTTGGTTTGTAAGCGACTTCTACCAATGCCACCCTTACGTCTACGGAATAGAAGTTAAAATCGGTTGAATAAACCGTAAAAATGTTGTTTTAAGTGTCTAATCTTAACGCGAATGAAGTATTAATATAATTTAATACTATAAAATTGTATGGTCATCTACTACTGAGCTATGTTAATGAAATCAAGTCTCTAGCGTAATGGGAAGTAAGTTTAATATCCATTACAAAATTTGTACTAAATAGACAAAAAAGTGAGTGTATACTGGCCCAATTTTCACTGATTAATCCTGTGAACACTCGTGATTTGAGACACAATAGAAAGACAATAGCAGCCCGACAGCCGGCTGTCGGTTGGTCGTTGAAAGGTTAAGTCATTTAGGGGATAGAAGCTCTCATCAATGCGCACAATTTTAGGACATTTTTAAGGGACAGTAGATTTTTTATATTCTTGAAGAAAGAATATTTACTAATTTAGATATTTCTTGCATCAAAATTCTTTATAAAAAAAAACAAAATTACGTGAAAAATATAAATATTGAAATCAGACTATATATATTGCTTAAAGCTGCCATTCGTAAAATGTTTTTGACTAATATTTTAAAAGACAACTTAGCATTTATGTGTGAAATAAAAATAAATTATTATATTAAATTACTTGGTCCATTATTTAGAGGAAATTTTAAAGTATTTTGTCAATACATTTGTATTATCTTTTAATCTTGCTCTTAATTCAAATTGTTTCCTATTTAAAGCACGGAGCTATATTTTATTGCCATTTAGAATTTTATGCATAATTGAACTAACCCTTAATTTATAGTCTCGAAATAAAAATACTAAGAGACTACGTAAAATGATATTATAAGTAAAAAAGGTGTAGATAGGTTACTTTTACGACATTCTATCTTCAAAAACGGCACACTAACGCACACATACAAATAGGGATGACGACAGCATTAAAAAAATGGTATTCTGTTTAGTCCGTCTGATAGATCGGCCGAAAATACGAGACACGTATTTTTTGCTTGATCGAATTAATAAAAAAATGCAAAGATAAAGAGCAACAAAGTTCCTGAGTGGGGGCTTTTGACGTCACCATCCTACAAAAATTGTATCAGGTCGTGACGTCATGAGCAACTTTGATGCACTGTATCGTCCTAATTCTTCGTTTTCGAGAAAAAAGAAAAAATATGCAAAGTTTTTTGATAATCTATCTGACGGACTAATTACTTTTTTTTGTCGTCTCGCCTATTAGACATCAAAGTAGAATGGCATGATTCAATTATTGCGAGTGAGAAAGAGACAAATATAATTTAGCGAGAGTTATAATTTGGTGCCACATGCGGACTGTCTATACCCTATCTACACGTTTTTACTTATAATATCATTGACTACGTATCACGTATTTAGCTCTATTTAGCTAATGTTCATAGAAAATAACGTTTTTTTACGAAAGCTGACGAGACGCGGAAAGTTGATTAGACGCTCGCGGCTTCATACAAAGTCGTTGTTCAACTTTAAATCTTAATTAATGGCATTTGTGGAAAAGACCACAATACGGTTTACACCATTATCAATTGACGTACTTTTTATGAGCTGTCAAAACGTAATTCTCCAATAGATTTTGTACGGCAATTGCAACTTATGACGTCACTAAAATAACAACTCAGTTGACTCTCTATTTATAAAAAATCAAATTTTATAGCAAATTTAAAATGAACTGAATTTATTCGGCTGAAATTAAAAGAGGTTTTAAAGAAATTGTGTCTAACATTTATTGGTTCATGGTGTAAACTACCCAATTTTGCCACGAACATCTTAGAAAGATTTATAACATAAATATATGCAATATGACTGCGAAGGTCTCCTCTTTGTGAAGAGACCTGGTCCGTCAGACAGAGCATCGTCAGTGAATCAGCAGGGTGTACCACGTGCAGGTGAGGTTGGCTTTGACCCTGGATGTGATGGTAGGGCCACTTATACCCTTAATAGTGGTTTTCTATTGACATTAGCTGAATAGGTAAGCGTAGTTCGTATATTTATGTCGTCTTGAAATAGGTGTTTTTGTGTATATTGACGTCAAAATTGGCTTGTCCAAATACAACCGAAAAAATTGCTTTTGCTTTAAAGAAATCCAATTTTTTTAACGTCTTGGTAGTTTATCTAACTTCAAATTGATTTCCTTTTTTACCTAAAAAGAAAGTGTAGAGCCAAAAAAGTATGAAACCGTCATATGTAACAAATATTTTAACTGCAAGTAGCCTATTTTGACGTCAAATATATTTATCTAGAATTTTCTATTTTACCATAATTTTCTAAAGTTATTTTCTACCTATGTATAAGTGATTGTGCGTATATATAGAGTTTTGATATACATAATAAATAATATGAAGTATTTTGTATGAAAACGTAGATTTGTGTACGTATTTAGACATAATAATATATTTTAATTGTCGTGTATGTGTATAGACATTTATTATAAGGTGGCACTGAAGAATAAATATTATAATATGTAATAATAATTACTAGCACCATATAACATTCCTATTTTGCAAAAATGTACCAACCCACATTAAATATTAAATCAATTTCGAACTCTATTTATAAATTTTCGAATTTAAAGTTGTTTCCTTTTTACTATACACTATTTTATAATAGTTCAGTTTCTCGTAATTAATTAAATTTGTTTGTGGGTTGGCTCATATAGACCGTTATATTCCCTAAAACAAACATGGTCAGACTTTGATCCACATTTAATTGTTCATATGCTCTTGACTGCCTCTACAATCCTATTTTTTCTCATCCTCCGTGTATTTATCCAGATACTGTATGGGTCATATTTATTCCAAGATGTAATCTAATTTACCCGTAAAGTATACCTTGATTTATTTAAGTTATTTCTAGTATTTATGTGCATAGTTATTATTTGAAAAGACTTTCTATTTTGTCAATGTACTTGCCTTTTAATTCACTGCGAAGATGAAAATACCTGAGATTTATCAACTTTTTCTATGACACTAAATAAATGTTGGTTCAACTTCAACTTTAATTAATTATGGCAATCCACCGAATTTTCGGTGATTTCTGCCAATGTCCAGTTTGAAAATAATATTATAAAATAAAAATAGTGACAATTGTACGGTTATTAAATTATAGTGTGGAGATCATACACGTGTTCTTATAACCAAGAACACGAGATGACTCCAAATGTTGGTTAAAATGTGCTTAAGATAAGCTATATTCTTGTCACACAACTGACAAACTGCATTGGTGAAAAAGAGATAGAGCTAAGCCAAAGTACGGGCTAAGTAACGTACATCAAAAAGTTTAGAGCAACGTGAACAATTTTGAACTTTTGGAAATTATCTTAAAAATTGTGCAGTAAATTAAAACCGTAGGCAGTTGTATTGGTTGTTGTAGGTAGTTGTTGTGTTGTATATTCTTAAGCATAACAAGACTGTCTTGCCAGCCATAATAATTTCTTTATAAAAATAATAATTTCAAATTTTAAATAATTTTTATTAATTACACAGGGTGTGTTATTGTCATAATATATATTTTTTTATTATATTTCATAGAGGTATAAAGTATAGTGTTTTTTTTTATTTGAAAGGCTTTTTAGGCGTTTGCTAGACGAATATTTATGATTCTATCGCACAATATCACGAATTGCGCAATGATTTAATATTATTGCCCAATGCTATAAGATCTAGAGTCCGCCTTAGAAATAAACAAGTATGTGTTACGTGCTACCGAAATAAATATTTATCCGAAATCATCCGAATCTGGTAAAGTTTCGGATAAATTCGGATACGACGGATTCTAACTGAGATATGGTATGACGAGTTTTCAAATTTTATTACTTAGCCATATTAGTCTATTATTCAGTTTTGTTAGATTATCTAATATCCGAATCTATCAGATAATTTAGAATTTATTTTTTAATTTTTATTTTATGGCCCTGCATATTAGAAACAAATTTTATTTTTTATTATTAAATTTCTGTTGAATTTTTTTTAAATATTTTTTTTTGTTTTGTTTAATATAGCTACTGAATTATATTTTTTTATTATTTACCATATATTGTAACTTGTAACATATTTTAAACCAAAGCTAAATGTAATAAATATTTAGTTTATCATTTAATGGATGAATTTAGAAATTATAGATGGCACCACTGTTTAGTTCTGTTAAAGAGAACCAACCAACAAGTCTTCACAATTTAAATAATTATAAATTAAAAATCCAATATAAATACTTATCCATTAAAAGAAGATATGTAGACTTATGTTGGTTCATTTTAGCTGGACTTAACTTTATTATTTAATGAGATTAAATGCATTTAACTAAGATCTTATTTTTTTATTCATTTAAAAATGAAGTAGATTTTTTTACCCATGGATACATCCATTTTGAGTATAATTTCTCGCAAATATTAGCAAAATTTAGTTCACATTATTTTTATAAAGATTTTTTTGTTTGCATTATAAGTTAATAGTAATTACACAGCTTTAGTGATTTTTTAATTTATGAAAGCATTTAAATATTACATGAGAAGACCGGGGTTTCTCCGAAAAATTGTGTTTAATAACCTGATTAATTATGATGATTGGAAATGTTAATAAATAACGCTCATCAATAAATTTACTAAAAAAATTAGTATTTGACAGAACTGCAGTAAATCAATTACAATATACTGCCCTGGTAATCGAGAGGGCAGTAAGTCAAAAAAAGCGGTTTCGAGAAAACAGCGCGCAAACAGTATAGGGAAAGGAAAAAACCTAGTTTTTTTTCCTTTCCTTTGATATATAGAATATAAAAATCGAGTGTATAGTTTTATCACAAACGCAAAAATTGTAAAAAAATGTTTGCGCGCCGTTTTCTCGAAACCGCTTTTTTTGACTTACTGCCCTCTCGATTACCAGGGCAGTATAGTGATCCGGAGTACTCGTAATAGATTTCATACATTCTTACAGATTTTGTAATATGTATAGTAGACTAAATTAATGAATATATGATTATTTATAGGAAATGTGTTTTTTATTTAACTAGTCAATTATAAATTGTATCACAATTAAGGTATGAATTGTTCTAAATTCCTAATAAACAAAATTATAAGATAAATTGTTAAAATAACGAAATGTCCATAAATCTCCCTAGTATTGGGTAATGTCAATGAAAAAAAATTGCAACACTGATTTTCCGTGCTACCAACATTACTAGAAGGGAATTCTTTCGTGAAACGCAGTATACTTTGGCTAAGCATTATACCTGTCACTGTTACACAACTGTCAGACGTCAAGTGCACGATAGAGACGAAACATAACTAAGCGAAAGTACGTGTTAGTAACGTCTTTTCATCGGTTCCCTATCCATTTGCATAAAATTTTAAGACCTAATATAACTTCACATAATGTTGTTTGGCATAATTATATTTTCGCATAACATAATTACGCATAACTGCTCATGCATAACTTTTTAAAGCATAATGTCTCTAACCATAATAATGATTAGGCATAATATTCTAAAGCATAAACTTATTAAGCATAAAGTTCTAAAGCATAACTTTTTTAAGCATAAAGTTCTAAAGCATAACATTTGTAAACATAATGTCCTAAAGCATAAAATTTAAAGCATAAATTTTGCATAAAAATATTAAAACATATTTTTATAGGTATAACAATGGAAAATTTATTAACACCTAGAATATTTAGACACTATACCCGCATGCAAGCAAGCATGCAGTATGCAGCATGCAAGCAAGCATGCAGCATGCAAGCAAGCATGCAGCATGCAAGTAAGCATGCAGCATGCAGGCAAGCATGCAGCATGCAAGCAAACATGCAGCATGCAAGCAAGTATGCAGCATTCAAGCAAGCATGCAACATGCAGCAGGCAGGGTTTCTGTGACGGCTCCGGCGCTGCGGGCCTCCGGCGGCTCCACGCGTGCTAATCGTCGCAGACGGCTTTCGCTCACCACCGCAGCTTCGGCTTGTTGGCCGGCTTCGCCGGCCAGCCTCAGCCGCGGCGGCTCGCTCCCAGCCGCCTGCTCCTCAGCCCGCGGGCCGCCTCGCCCCTACGCGCCTACGCGATTTTAAATAACACTCTAGGGGTAGGGCAAACAAGACTACGTGGAGTCGGTTTTGCAGCAATTCGGTTCTGTCACTAATTTTTGTTGCACAGCATATTAACTTTTTAACCAACAATTTATTTGATTGTTACAGAAACTACCGCAAATTGGTTTGCTTTACATAATGTCATGTATATTTATATTTATATATCATTTGCATTAAAATTGTTTTTGTTATTTATATTAATTGTATGCCTAAACATTATTATGCTAATAGTCATTAGGCCTACTAACGTTATGCTAAATAGTCTTTAGGCCTACTAACGTTATGCTAATAGTCATTAGGCCTACTAAAGTTATGCGAATCAAATTTATGCCAAAACAAATTAGTCTTTAACATGATTATGCCAACATAAAATGTATGCCTAAAAAAAATATGCCGAAGTATTATTATGCCAAAACAAATTGTGCCAAAATCGTTATGCCGAAGTATATTAGGACAAAGAATATTATGCGAAAAGAAGGGATCCCCTTTTCATCTTGCCATCACACTCACGCAACCAATGATATTATAAGTAAAAATGTGTAGATAGGTTATATGCAGTCAAAAAGTGGCACTTTAAAAGTTTGCTAATTGACCAACATGATACTCAGTATCGCGTTGACATTTGACGTTTATCTCTTTTTCACTCGCACTACTTCAATCATACCATCCGACTTTGACGTGTAATGTATGTGTGCGTCAGTGTGCCGTTTTTGAAGATAGAATTTCGCTTAGGTAACCTATCTACACCTTTTAACTTATTATCATTGCACACAACGGTCAAACGTATCTCTTTCTGTCACGGGGCTTAAAAATAAAACACCTTCATACAAAACACCAGCTCTATTTAAACTTAAACCCCATAAGTTTAGCACTGGGTGTGGGACACCCAGTTAGATCGATGCCCTGCTTCTTCATATCTGCGTAGTCCAGTTCAGCCAGGACCTCGTAGCCGCACTTGGCTGCTAGGACTTGAGAAGCTGTCGCCGTGAAGACTGTGGCTGTTGCTTGGAGCCCTAGGGCTTTGGCGAGGGGTTCTCTGAAAAATGACATAGGCTTTCATTTTTTGCAAATTCCGCATTATATCCTGTTGTTCTGCATAAAACCAAATGTATTATGTGTCAATGTGTGGAGTCGGATTAACCAAAGCCTGAAGTAATTCGACGGATTTTTAATCGCGTCTCAATTATCTATGAGGTGTTTTCATTTGCCAGCACTAATATATTTAATATTTTATCTCCACTGTCCTTTTCTTAAAGAAATTCACTCTTTGTTTGTAAAAAGACAATCACCACCTTGGTCTAGTCCGGGGTTGCGCTATAGTTCAAATAGTTTCAGTGACCATAAAGATAAACGAACATAAAGGGTAACCGAAGGAACAAGGTTGGGGTTTAGCCAGTAAAAGTCTGACACTCCCTCCCGTCCCGCCTTGGGCGGAAAAAGTCATTTGATGATTTCCCATCTATAACATTAATGAATTTCGGTAGCACATTTAGTGGCTTAATATGTCATAATCTAACCCTACCCTATTAAGGCTCATAATTTGTAAGTATTATAATTCGTTTTATAGTTATTCAATACTTCAATAAGAAATTGACACATAAATTCATATTCATTTGCCATTCAAGTTTGCTTTTAATTTGCTCGATATTTACCGTGCAGTCCGATTGCAGTCGGTGTGCAGTTCACACGACTGCACGCCGACTGCAATTGGACCGCACGGTTGGTTTGCAGTTCTATTGCAGTCGTGTCAACTGCATCCGGACTGCAAATTTGCAGTTGGATTGCAGTTGAAATGCAGTCCGTCTGTCTAGAGCCTAAGACGTCCTGTAGCGCAAGAAATTCGACGAGCTATCAGTAACTCTATATTATTTTGCCAGTTCCCTTACCTAGCCTCAAACAGCTTAGCTCCAATATTCTGCCCCCTGTACTCAGGCAGGACGGTCAGTCCGCTGGACGTCAGGTATCTGTCGACGCCATAGTGCTGGAACACATCACACAACTCCTCAGTCGTAATGAGGGTTCGGAGGAGCTTCTTCCACGATTCTCCTTGCACCTGGAAGAAGATTCAAGATAATGGTAAGATTTTAATGATTCATAACTAGCTTTTGCCCGCGACTTTGTGGAATAATATTTCCCGGTACCGGAGGATTTCTGAGATGAAAACTATCCTATGTCCTTTCTCGGGTTCCAGACTATATCTGACCCAAATTTCATTCAAATCGGTGCAGTGGTTTAGGCGTGAAGAAGAGACAGGCAGACATACAGAGTTACCTTCGCATTTATAATATTTTAGTATGGGTTATAATAGGAGACTATAGAATAGTGTTCCGTAATGAACCATTTGGCATTAAAATTTACCAACCATTTTTTCGTATTATGCCGAATATATCGCAGACTCGCAGTATGTCGAGTTTTGGCATTATTTGCATTTCTCAAGTTAGGCCATTGTAACTCTTGAACTAGCTAACCCGTTAAAGTTTTTCTTGGAACTTCTTCACATGGACTACTATCGTGATTTTTTTCATATTTTTTGAGACAGTCTATAGGCCAGTCATCTAAGACATAAAAATCGCGTTAGTTCGCAATAAATTGCAAGGTCCTGATTTTTTGTGATGTTGTTAGGATAGATACCAATGGTGTAAATCTAGATTTGCAACCTCGAAAGACCTGTGCTAACTTCGTGGTGCTCGAAAAACCTCGAAATTTTCGAACTTTTTTCAGTTTTTGGCTTACAACTTCTATAATATGCATTTTGCAGCAAAGTCATCTATGAAACTTTTAAATAAGACAAAATAAGCAACAAAATGAGTGTAACCCCAGCTCTGTATGTTTAATAGATCTCAAGATATGACATTTCGAAAATGGGCAATTTCTCCCAAATTTTATCAAATTTGTAGTTGGCTAGACTTTAGATCGAAATACTGTCTAAAATACTCATCCTACAAGGAAAGTCAATAGAAATTAATTTGTAGAACAGTTATTTAGCTTTAATTTAAGTGTAAAAGGAACTGTTCAATAGTTCTCATATTATGAGGTAAAAAGTAATAATAAGGAAATCGAATTTCGCAAGAAATTGTTATTTTTTCTTATTCATTGTTGAATGGAATTTACAATACTAGCAGTCCGCCCCGGCTTCATCCGTGGTACATACATAGCCTATGTCACTCACGGATAACATACCTATCCAACGGGGAAAGAATTTTTGAAATCGGCCCCGTAGTTTTTGAGTTTATCCATTACAAAACAAATAAACAAATCTTTTCTCTTTATATTAAGTACTAGCTTTTGCCCGCGGCTTCGCTCGCGTTAAAAAGAGACAAAAAGTAGCCTATATGTTACTCTCCATCCCATCAACTATCTTCACTTAAAAAATCACGTCAATTCGTCGCTCCGTTTTGCCGTGAAAGAAAGACAATCATACAGACGGACAGATAGACAGACAGACACACTTTCCCATTTATAATATTAGTATGGATAAGTATGATTGATGGCGTCATAAGTTCTGTCAAAACCTTGTTATTTTAACTTTCGAGTACTGGCCAGATATACTTTGAATAATTTGTACTTGCCGGAAATAAAAAAGAAATGATTTTTTATTCATTTTTAATTATACAGCGTACAGTGTCGAAGAAGGAAGATAGAGTCGCGGTTATCGTGTTGCACCGCTATGGTTACGCGCCAATAGAGATTTCCAAAATTGTGCAAAAGTTGAAAATAACACTACCGTTTGTTTATCGCACTATCAAACGATACATTGAAGATACAAGCTTCAAAGATCGTAAGAAGAGCGGCCGACCTCGCACAGCTAGGACACCAGCGGTCATCAAAGCAGTGAAGGTGCGAATTAAATGAATAGGGATGTTGACTACATCAAAAGAATGACATTCTGTTTAGTCCGTCTGTTAGACAGTCCAAAAATACTGGACACATATTTTTTGCTTGATCAAATTAATAACAAAATACAAAGATAAAGAGCATCAAAGTTCCGGAGAGGGGGCTTGTGACGTCACTTCAGAGTAAAAATTATACAAAGGCGTTTCACGAAACTTCAACGCACTGTATTGTCGTCATTTTCTGTTTACGAGAAAAAAGAAAAAATACATGTCCCAAATTTTTTGATTATCTAACTGACGGACTAATTTCTTTTTTTTTGTCATCTCGCCTATTCTCCTCGCGTAAACAAAAAATCTTAGCTCTTCAGATGGGGCTAAGCAGAACGGTTCTGCTTAGCCCCATCTGCCGGTTCTGCCAGGACCAGAGTGTTAAACGAAGACCTGGGACTACGAGCTTATTGTAAAAAGCTGGTAATTTTTTTGAACGAGCGTTTGAAAAAAAAATAGGCTGGAAAGATCCCGCGCTTTGTTACGGCGGTACGCGGGAAAAAAATATCGCGAAATTGTATTTTCAGATGAAAAAAAATTACTGTTGAAGAAAGTTATAACAAACAAAATGATTAGGTGTATGCCCACAGCAGCGAAGAAGCGAGCGCGCGTATTCCGAGGGTCCAGCGTGGGCATTATCCTTCCTCACTCATGGTTTGGCTTGGAGTCTCATATTCAGGCTTAACTGAGGTGTTTTTCTGTGAAAAAAGTGTGAAAACCAGTGCCGCTGTGTACCAAAATACCGTCCTATCGAATATAGTGGAACCTCTTTCTCAAGCAATGTTCAAAAACAGACATTGGATATTCCGACAAGATTCTGCACCAGCTCATAGGGCACGAAGCACGCAAAACTGGTTGACCGCCCATGGAATTGACTTCATCGGGCATGAAGACTGGCCCTCTTCTAGTCCAAAATTTAAACCCCCTGGACTACAAGATATGGCAATATTTGGAGGAGAAAGTCTGCGCTAAACCTCATAGGAATTTGGAGTCTCTCTGAGTATCCCTGGTTAAAGCAGCGGCAGAAATAGATATGAATATATCTATTTCTGTGGTGCGTGCTGCGATCGATGACTGGCCGCGTCGATTAAGGGCATGTATTTTAAAAATGGAGGGGGGCATTTCGAATAATGTAAATAAAGTATTGTACATTTAATTATCTTTTATTTCATATATAATTTTAAATTAATTAGCAAAAATTATAAGTATCGTTAATTACATTAAAAGTTTTTGACAGGATTTATGACTTGACTAGGTAAATATATATGTATATATATATATCTATATAGTTTTAAATTTTATTTTATTCAATAAACAGTTTTTTCTGAATTGTCTGTTTTACTTTATTATTAAAGTAATATTTATATTACTAGAGAAATTTCGAAAAAAAAACAGATTTTTTTATTGACCTCATAATATGAGAACTATTGGTCCTGAACAGTTCCTTTTACACTTAAATTAAAGCTAAATAACTGCTCTACAAATTAATTTCTATTGACTTTCCTTGTAGGATAAGTATTTTAGACAGTATTTCGATCTAAAGTCTAGCCAACTACAAATTTGATAAAATTTGGGAAAAATTGCCATACAGAGCTGGGGTTACACTCATTTTGTTGCTTATTTTGTCTTATTTAAAAGTTTCATAGATGACTTTGCTGCAAAATGCATATTTTAGAAGTTGTAAGCCAAAAACTGAAAAAAGTTCGAAAATTTCGAGGTTTTTCGAGCACCACGAAGTTAGCACAGGTCTTTCGAGGTTGCAAATCTAGATTTACATCATTGGTATCTATCCTAACAACATCACAAAAAATCAGGACCTTGCAATTTATTGCGACCTAACATGTCTTAGATGACTGGCCTACTAAATTTTTCAAATTTTTAGGGGGTTGGGACGCCCTATATTAGCATAAAAATGCCCTCTAATGCTGAATAATTCATTAAACGCATAAGAATAATCAATTGACAAATTTGCTATGATGCGCGGTTCCTCTCTTACTTTTTAGGGTTCCGTAGTCAACTAGGAACCCTTATAGTTTCGCCATGTCTGTCTGTCTGTCCGTCCGTCCTCGCTTAATCTCTGTGACCGTTTGCACTAGAAAGCTGAAATTTGGTACCAATATGTATATCAACCACGCCGACAAAGTGGTAAAATAAAAATTGGACAAAAATGTTTTATTAGGGTAGCCCCCCTATACGTAAAGAGGGAAGTGATTTTTTTTTTAATTTCAACCCTGACGTGTGATATATTGTTGGATAGGTATTTAAAAATGAAAAGGGGTTTACTAAAATCAGTTTTTGATAATGTCAACAATATCGGAAATAATCGCTCCAAAAGGAAAAATTAAAGCGTCCCCCCTCTCTAACTTTTGACCCGTAGGTTTAAAAAATATGAAAAAAATCTAGAAAGTAGAACTTTATAAGGACTTTCTAGGAAAATTATTTCGAATTTGATAGAAAGAACAGTTTTTGTACAAAAAAGATAAAAAGGTTGTACAAAATAATTTCTGCGTACTTAGCATGTCGACGTAACAAAAGCCGTTTTTTAAACTTATAAGTGGGAACACTTATTGTGACGGACGGGAAACTACGGAACCCTACATTGAGCGTGGCCCGACACGCTCTTGGCCGGTTTTTTTAACTTATAAGTGGGAACACTTATTGTAACGGACGGGAAACTACGGAACCCTACATTGAGCGTGACCCGACACGCTCTTAGCCGGTTTTTTCTAGGGTAATATCAATAGGTTGCATTGCAAGTATGGACTAACCATTTATTGGTTTCATCAAAGCAACAATCTAATTTAACAGAAGGTAAAAAAAAATCGGATTTTCACGGCTATAATTAGATGTGTTGCGACAGCTGATAATAATGTAATTACCAAAATTAATTAGCACTTACATAATATTGATACCTAATGAAATTAGATTTTATCATTAGGTACAAAATTGCAGAAAAACAGCTTAATGATATTTTTTATCTTCGTTGCACTTAGCAATTAGGTATATTTATCTACATGTCTACATCTAAGTACATTAATCCTTCGAATACACGTGATTTGAGATACAACAGAAAGACAATGGTGCCGATTCTCTTATTCACAAACTAACGTAAATTTAAGTTAAATGCATCTTTCTCTTTCCATGTAATTAAGAAAAGAACAAAAGATAAAATATTAGTTAAGTCCTGTCAAATTTAGACACTCCGTAGATAATTTAAGACGCGATTTAAAAACATGGCGCCTAAATATACGTCGCAGCGCCTCCAGGCGCTGTCAAATTTGACAGGATTAAACTTAAATGTATCTTCGGAGTCAATGATATTTTAAGTAAAAAAGGCGTAGATAGGTTACCCAAACGAAATTCTGCCTTCAAAAACGGCACACTAACGCACACATACATTACACGTCAAAGTAGGATGACATGATTGAAGTAGTGCGAGTAAAAAAGAGATAACCGTCAAAGTCAACGCAATACTCAGTATCATGTTTGCCAATTGGCAAACTTTTAGTGTGCCACTTTTTGACTGCATAATAATATAACCTATCTTTAGGAGCAATCTCGTGTTCTTGGTTATAAGAACACGTGTATGATCTCCATACTATAATTTATTAACCGAACAATTGTCATTTAAACTTAAATATTATTTTCAAACTGGACATTGGCAGAAATCACCGAAAATTCGGTGGATTGCCATAACAAGTATAAAAGTTGAAGTTAAATGTATCTTCTGTCCTTTTTTTTAAGAAATGAAAAGAGAAAGATGCATTTAACTTAAATTTACGTTAGTTTGTGAACAAGAGAATCAGCACAATGGATAACTGTCTTCCGCAGTTTAATTCGGGTTGTGTTAGGTCTTTGGTTACTACTCCGCTCCTGTGGGTTATAGCGTGATATATGTTGCTTATATATTAATCTAATGTTTATGCTACATTACTGTAAGGTTCCAACAAAATCCGTTTAGTAGTTTTTGCGTGAAAGAGTAACAAATATCAACACTCGAACAAACTTTCACATTCATCCTTAATAATATTATAAATGGGAAAGTGTGTCTGTCTGTCTGTATCTGTCTGTATGTTTGTCTTTCTTTCACGGCAAAACGAAGCGACGAATTGACGTGATTTTTAGGGTTCCGTAGTCAACTAGGAACCCTTATAGTTTCGCCATGTCTATCTGTCTGTCCGTCCGTCCTCGCTTAATCTCAGTGACCGTTAGCCAGCACTAGAAAGCTAAAATTTGGTACCAATATGTATATCAAACACGCCGACAAAGTGGTAAAATAAAAATTGGAAAAAAATGTTTTATTAGGGTAGCCCCTCTATATGTAAAGAGGGAAGTGATTTTTTTTAATTTCAACTCTGACGTGTGATATATTGTTAGATAGGTATTGAAAAATGAATAGGGGTTTACCAAAATCATTTTTTGATAATGTCAATAATTTCGGAAATAATCGCTCCAAAAGGAAAAATCAAAGAACTAGAACTCTATAAGGACTTTCTAGAAAAATTATTTTGAACTTGATAGAAAGAACAGTTTTTGTACAAAAAAGACAAAAAGGTTGTACAAAATAATTTCTGCGTACTTAGTATGTCAACGTAACAAAAACCTTTTTTTTAAACTTATAAGTGGGAACACTTATTGTGACGGACGGGAAACTACGGAACCCTATATGGAGCGTGGCCCGACACGCTCTTGGCCGGTTTTTTAAGTGGAGATAGTTGAAGGGATGGAGAGTAACATAGGCTACTTTTTGTCTCTTTCTAACGCGAGCGAAGCCGCAGGCAAAAGCTAGCTTACAATAAAGTAAAGTGTTCTGTGTCTGGTTGAAATTTATCTATTAGTATGTATTTATAAATTATGCAAGTATGTATAGCAGTTGTCTGGTTACGATAGTACAGGCTAGTTTGTAATCAAATGGCCGTGTTATCCCGAGACATTTATACTTATTTTTGTTTATTAAAAAGTACTTATTTTCAAATTTAAATATAATATATACAACACTTATAAATAATACTATAGTAAATATATACAATTTGTATAAAGCCTAACGGGGCATCAAAAAATTCGACCGCTTCGCTGTCAATAGGACAGTAGGTGCCCAAAAGGCTGGCAGCATTGCCACGTTGTATGGCAATGCTAATTCTTTGTCCCAAGAAAAGGCCAGCCCTCTGGTCACGTGAAGAGTCAACCAGCCGCTTGGCGATATCTTGAAAAACAAGATGAGCACTCGGACCCCATGGCCCCAGTGTTTCAACCCCAAATGGCTCAAATATAGATTTTCCCAAGGAGGTTATTATATTTGCACCGTTTGAGGTCTGTCGCACTTGCAGCAGCTGTCCCATTTATATTTAACTCAATTACCTTTTGGAATAGATAATAGATATTAACAAGCTGTGCGCGCAATGGCTTGGAACTGATGCATTTTATATGTTAATATATCAGTGTATTTAGTTAACTTGCTGAGGGCCACTGAACTAACTCAAGGACGGGAGTAACTAGATTACGAACTAGTGAAATTAAATAAAATTCATTTCGTTTAGATTAATTTATCCAAATAGTTTAATTGATGTAAAAAAAGCATATATACGGTCGAATTGAGAAACCTCCTCCTTTTTTTGAAGTCGGTTAATAAGATTAACATAGTAGTAATATCAGTATTAAAGAAAAATAAGCTTCCGACGACCAAGCGACAGCCGGCTGTCGCGCTGCGAATCACGAGTGTTTGAAGGTTTAAAATGCATTACCATAAAAATAAAAATAACATGAGTTTAAATAAAAGATCATTTTAGTCAACCTGTCGGGTCTAATAAAGATCGATTAATTTTGTCCGACCTTGTAAATATTATATCAATATATTATCTAGGTACTGATAATATTACATAAGTAGTGCATGTGATCGAAATGATGACTAACTGATCTAATGATAATGGAGTCTACAAAACAAGATTTGTGATTTTCCTCATATTTTATCTAATCAAGATTATGATAATACTCCCAGCCCCACAGACCGAATAATAAGTTTAATTTCCGGGAAGAGTTCCTTCAGTTGCCCTTTATGTTCCAGGGTCGCGGTAACTAAAGTGCTGTTGTGCTTTTCTGTTAGGAATAAATGAATAAACTCTGCTATAACGACATTCCCGTACCTCGGAAATCACGCACTATCCACCGATCCATAGTTCGGTAGTTTCAAATGAAATCTAAAGGCCCGACGATCTAATTCGCCTGTGTGTCACCGTAAGTACGCGAACTTTAAAACCGCCGCGCAAGTTCGTTGGCGATCCAACTCATGCCATCATATTTCAAAGTCTTTTTTTTGTGGGAAATCATTAAATGACTGCTCCCGTCCTGGGTGCGGTGGGAGGGCGTACCAGACTTTAACTAACTAAAACCCACTCATGTTCCTTCTGTTGCCCTTTATGTTCCGGGGTCACGGTAACTATTATAAACATTCCGCAACCTCGGCAGGAGTTCAAACCAACCAGCCATAGGAAGCAAAAACAAAAGATAAACTCCTTCATCATCATCTCCCTAGCCTTTTCACAACTATGTTAGAGTCAGCTTCCAGCGTTACCGGATTCAGCTGGAAACCAGTGTTTTACGTGAAGCTACTGCCAAATCAGACCTTCATAACCCAGTAACTGTGCGACACGAGTCCCCTTTGTTAGACTGGTCAGACTTTTGGAGACTTTAACGGTGTTACGTGCTTTCCGAGGCACGAGATGTCAGTGATACCCAAGAAACTTTTGAAAATACTTATGAAACGACAAAGCCACATAGGTACTTTCCCGGATTCGAACAACCACACGAGAAGGCGGCGCCTTATCCAATGGGACATCATGACATTAAAAAAAAGACGAACCCCTTAAAAACAAAACTTCAAGACCAACCTTATCAAAATCCTCGTCCTCGTCATCCCTACTCTTGACGACGACTACGTTGAACCCCACCAGGTCTCGAGGCTGGCCGTCCACCTCCGTGAAGCAGGCTAGGCTGGTGTTGGAGGACACGTAGGCCTCCCAGTTCGCCCTGATGGTGGCTATGGAGACTGGGTCTTGTTTTATTCCTGGAAAAAGGAGATATAGTGGTTACCGTGACCCTGGAACATAAAGGGCAATCGAAGGAACATGAGTGGGTTTTAGTCAGTAAGAGTCTGACACGCCCTCCCGTCGCACCCAGGACGGGAGCAGTCATTGGATGATTTCCCACTCACCAAAAAAAAAAAAAAAAAATATATGTATGCTGGTATTTTAAAGGAGGCGGGTATTCTGTCTGTAACTTTCAAGGCTGAACCACTCTCATGGCGAGATAAATAGACGTTACTAAGCACAGACTTTGGCTTAGCCATGTTCCTTCTCTATCGTGCACTTGACGTTTGGCAGTTGTGTAACAGTGACAGATATAGTGCGCGAATGGAAAGTCAGAGGCCATGCGAACCAATTCTTAAGCCGAATTTCGAAATGTAAGACATTTTTTCCTTTTTGAATGCATGTTTTTTTTTAATGCTTTTTATTTAATCCGAGTTTCATCTGAGCGGTAAAAGATGTAGTTTTTGCAAAGCGGAAATCTGTTAAAATTGGCTAGTTTAAATTTTACCCAAAATTTCGCTAATGTTTAGCTTAACTAACATTTATGAGCTAACACTATCCAGTACCCACCTACCTAAGACTTGGCAAAGCGGCTCATCATTTAGAAAAGTCTCCTGCATCATGTCCAAGCATATTTTTCTGGTTTTCTCATCCATGTCTCTGATTTGGTACCTGAAACACGAACCATTACTCAGCAAAGATGTTCAGCTGACTGTCTGCTTTGTGGTCAGGGTTAAAAACAAAAGACTGCAAGTTGTTCACAGCGGCCCCGAACACAAAGGTCTAATCTGAACATGGGTGGGTTTTAGTCAGTACAAGTCTGACACTCCCCTTCTGCTCCGCCCAGAGCAAGAGGAGTCATTTGATGATTTTTCATCCAAAAAAGAGGTTTAAAAACAAGGCCTTATAACACAAGAACCTTTTTTTCCGAAAATTCCGATAAAAGTTAAGGTACAGTCAGCTCCAAAAGTCGTTGAACACATTTAGATTTTTAAAATCATTGTACACTCTAAAATCTATAAATGACAAAATGGTGTTCAGCTAATTTTGAACTTTAAAGATTTAGATTTTCAAAATCACTGTACACTATATCCCTACTAATATTATAAATGCGAAAGTAACTCTGTCTGTCTGTCTGTCTTTCTGTCTGTCTGTCTTTGCTTCACGCCTAAATCACTGAACCGATTTGAATGAAATTTGGTACAGATATAGTCTGGGACCCGAGAAAGGACATAGGATAGTTTTCATCCCGGAAATCCCCCGGGAATGGAACTATTATTCCACGCGGACGAAGTCGCGGGCAAAAGCTAGTCCAAACTAATATTATAAATGCGAAAGTAACTCTGTCTGTCTGTCTTTCTGTCTGTCTGTCTGTCTGTCTTTGCTTCACGCCTAAACTACTGAACCGATTTGTGTGAAATTTGGTACAGACATAGTTTGGAACTTGAGAAAGGACATAGGATGGTTTTTATTACAAAAAATAAAATAAAAAATAAAATTTATTCCGGACATCAGCGCCATCTATTGGTCAAGAGTCGGCATCAATTCAGTACTGAAAATTCATCGGAAAAATGTAAATAAATAGTAAAAATCTGCCGGAAGTGACTATTCCACGCGAACGAAGTCGCGGGCAAAAGCTAGTAATCTATAAATGACAAAATGGTGTTCAGCTAATTTTGAACTCATTCAATACTGGCGCCTATCTTGTTGAGCGATTTATAGATTATAATTATAGTGTACAGTGGCGGGAGATAATAAATGTTTAGTGTACAGTGATTTTGAAAGTCTAAATGTGTTCAGCGACTTTTGGTGCTGACTGTACCTAATTTTGGCACAGCTACAAGTTTACGCGAAAATCTAAATTTGCGTAATATCTTTTTATTGTGTTGACTCAGAACCTGACTGACCTGATTTGGATTCTCCCCAAAGGGACTGTAGGCCTTATTAACTATCTGATATAAATTTCAATTTGCTATAGTCTATTTTTTTCAACAAACGAGTACTGAGTATATCTCTTTCACATTTCCGGTATTGACAGAGAGAGATGGGAAATTAGTCGAGGCGGAGCCAACGCTTTTAACACCAATAATAACACTTATGCTGATTATGTGGACCAATAGAAACGCGGACCAAATTTTTAGTACTCGTTTGTTAAAAAAAACCGACTATAGGTCCATCCGTTCTCGAGAAAATCGGTGGTGACGGATAGACAGACAGACGATATAAGAAATATATACAGATAGAAGGAAGTTGTCTCAAACGTATATAAGAAAATGATCTAATGAGGGTTTGTTTTTTACTGACTTCTGAGATACGGAAACCTAAGGCTGAGGCTACAGTAGGCAGCGATTTGCGATGCGACTGGAAGAGCGAAACGAGATAAACGTGGAATGGCTACATTATAAGCGAAAATCTGGCGTATATTCGATTCAATTTCGCTGATACGTCGATGTAGCCGGTGCCGTGATTACAGTATTGTAGCTCCTGTCGCATAAAGAAATCAAAGAGCGCTAGTAATATTTGATGAACGGTGTAGCCATACACGGTGAGTATCCATGTATTTGTTTCAATCGCTCATGTGTCGCAGCTCGCGTCGCAGGCTAGTGTAGCCTCAGCCTAAGAAAGGTGCAGCTAAAACTGCGAGGACATTAGAAGTGTAAAGAAATGAGTAAGAAGATAAATATACCTTACATTAGGGCTGGTTTTCCATCTCTTTCTCTTCCTCTGAACCGACTCCACACCTGGCCGAGCGGAACACTTGCTGGTCTCTCCCAGGGCATCTGATAAGAGTCGAAGTATTTGCTTGTATTAATACTTTTTGCACTTTTGAATCGTCAAAAAGTCGGTTAGTTAGTCAAAGAGTTGAAGTTATATTGCCTACCGTACTATGCCTTATACAGAGTGAAAATCAGCGGTTCTGTAAGGCAAATGCAGTTACACGAAAATGGTCTCAGGACGCAGATGAAAAAAATTGCACAAAGCATTTTAGTAACATTTTCTTTAGGCAATGTAGCCATTTTTTTTACAATTGTATTGAAAGTTTATAATAATACTAGCTTTTGCCCGCGGCTTCGCTCGCGTTAAAAAGAGACAAAAAGTAGCCTATGTTACTCTCCATCCCTTCAACTATCTCCACTTAAAAAATCACGTCAATTCGTCGCTCCGTTTTGCGTGAAAGAAAGACAAACATACAGACAGACACACTTTCAGAGAGACACACTTTCAGAGACAGACAGACAATATTAGGATGGATTAGTATGGATAAAAAAAACAATTTTCTATCAAAAATTAAAGTAAACTTTGTATATTCTTCTAAGACCATATTCATAGAGCTGCAAAAAAAAAATTATTATTGATGAAAATTTCTTATTGAAAATTTCCTCCTTGTAATTAGTTCCCGTACAATATACTGTTAATTAATAATGATACATAATACCTATACTTAGTACGCAAAACACAAACAAACACATTCTTAAATCTTTTGTTAGTTCACATAGAGTGTATCATACGTGTTAACAGAAATAAATAAAAAATAAAATATTTACTATAAAATATAATATGTGCAAAACTTATGTTTTGTTTATTTTTTGTTGACTAAAAATAAGTTTTTCAGTATGAAAATTCAATTCTGGGTTAAGCTCGCAATTTACATAATATTTATTTTTTGCACATAGTTAGTATATTTTTCCTTTGAGTGCAATAAAGCATACTAAAAAATAAATTCACACCTTATATACAACAAGTAAATATTTACAACCATAGGTATAAATAAAACCTTCATAATTCAACAATCAAATTAATTACACACACAAACAAAAAATAACACAATTTTTTGCATTTAACCGCTTAATAATAGCGCATTATTATTTTGACATATAATTATATTTACTTACATTATTAAATCGTATAAGTGTTCACTATACTAACTCTACCACGTGACTGCACGTCAAATCGAAGAGATCTTCTAACTAACATTGATAAACATACAAAAACAATGGAAAATGAACCTTATTTCACTCTTATAAGAACGAAAATAATAGCAAGGAAAACGCGGTAAATTTTGCTGTAAATATATCAGTTGGTTGGTAGTGTGCGCGTGAGTTCGTTTCCATTGTAAACAGATGATTAATTTTTTTTTTGTGAGTGGGAAATCATCAAATGACTGCTCCCGTCCTGGGTGCGGCGGGAGGGCGTGTCAGACTTTTACTGACTAAAACCCACTCATGTTCCTTCGATTGCCTTTATGTTCCAGGGTCACGGTAACTATTATAAACATTCCGCAACCCCGGCAGGAACTGATGATTCATAAATTATGTAAATTGATTTGACATAGTTATGTGGCTTTGTTATGTGTGCAATTTTGTTTTGTTATTGAAATCCTGTGCAACATCTTTTAGGTTGCAAGGAATAAACAGAAAATCTGGCCTTTTGACGAGAAGCCTTTATTTTTAAAATAATAATAATACCAGCCTATTACTGTTCCACTGCAGGGCAAAGGCCTCTTCTCATACAGAGAAGGCACGAGCATTGATCACCACGCGCGCTCAAGACGGATTGGCGATTTCAGACTTATACATATTTTACTACTAGCTGTCCCCTGCGGTTTCGCATTTTTCATTACTGCTCCGCTCCCTTGGGTCGTAACGTGATGGCATATAGCCTATAGCATTCTTCGATAAATGGGCTATCTTACACTGAAAGAATTATTCAAATCGGACCAGTAGTTCCAGAGATTACCCCCTACATACAAACTTACAAATTTTACCTCTTTATAGTATTTATAGAAGTATAGACAAGTCCAGGCTTCCTCTTGAAGTTCTTCCTTCACCGATGTCTGATGTCTTTATTTTTGATCAAAGTAATTTTGATAACAAGCTGCGGGCTTATTAAGCAACACAAAGATGGTGCCCAAAGATTAGGCAGGGTCTCGAAAAGCCACGAACGGAATGACGGGACTAACTGGACGAGTTCCTGCCCATGGAAGAATCAAAGTATTGCTAAATAATGATGTAAGGAGTGGAAGGAAATCTTTGCCCCGGATATCATAGAACTAACATGCTAAATAATGGTAGTTAAAATTTTAAAGCAATCCAAATTGCATTAGCTCCTGGGTAGTTTAAAAAATTAAATATCCAAGAAGGGAGAGGTTGTTTAGGATTTTAGGTTTAGAAATCCGTACTAATATTATAAATGCGAAAGTAACTCTGTCTGTCTGTCTGTCTCTTCTTCACGCCTAAACGCGCTGAACCGATTTGAATGAAATTTGGTACAGATATAGTCTGGGACCCGAGAAAGGAAATAGGATAGTTTTTGAATTCGAAGACGAAGTCGCGGGCAATAGCTAGTAATCTATAACTTTTTTCACATATCTAGGGCCCACTTGTAAATTACCGTCTCGTAACTTCCTTTACAATGGACACACACAACATCACGTATTTCAAGTACTACGTAATACTGATATCTATTTAAAATTTATAACTTTATCATTGCACACAATACCAAAAAAAATATCGCAAACGCCATCAGTAGGTATGTTTGTCTGGTGAACCTCATCTTAGTAATTACTGCGCTGTTTTTGTTGTTTTAAAGAGGGGAAAATTATGTTTGTGTACGAAATGGACGAGAATAGATTATGGCGTGTGCATGGATTATCCAGAGAGTTTGGTTAGTAACAGATTATATTTGGTTAGTAACAACCAAATATAATTTCGTACTTGGCCCAATAACCTATTGAATTTTGTTTCTTTTTCGCCATTTATAAAGATGAATCCATTCGCCCTATTCTAGTATTTTCTTATGTACAGCACAAATAACCATAAGTACTTGGAACAACACCTATACAGGGTTATTGGTAAAACACCGACATCCTCTCAGGACTATATTACTATCATCATAAACAACAACTTTTGTTCTATGATTTTTTACAAAATGTTATACATTTACCAAAAACAAATCTTCAAGATTTCTTTATCCTATCTAACACATTTCAACTCTGTATTGTGCCGTAACAACATACCTACTAAAATATGATAATTTTTAAAATGTCGTAGAACAAAAGTTGTTGATTATGATGTTAGTAACATAGTCCTGAGAGGATGTCGGTGTTTTACCAATAACCCTGTATAGGGTGACTGGTAATTAGTGTACGATACTTAAACACGTGATTGTGCTCATGATAACCAACAACTTTTACTATGGGAACAAACTTGAAACTGCGAAAAAAAATCAGTTGTTCACTACATTTATATTTGCCTAATGTACTGAACAGCTGATAGTTTTATCGCGATTTCGGTTTTGCACCCATGATAAAAATAGTTTGTTTTCATGAACAGAATCACGTCACGTCACATGTATGTCCCGCGTCCGGAAGTTAAACCCGTGGCATGCAGCGCAACAGCCAATCGCTCAACCACTGCGCCAACAGTGCTGTTAACGAATATAAATTCGCATAATGTATTATTATAAAGCTGATGCGTTTATTTGTTTGTATTATCACGCTACGCCCAACAGGAGCGGAGCAGTAAACAAAGTCGCGGTTGAAACTACGGTAACATCATAATATTTTTATGGAAACTCAAATCGACCAAGGGGTATCGTGTGACCCAATGAGTGGTGCAGATCTAAAAGACAGTCGCTCGATAGGGAACATTGATATTCATCATAGTTGACGTAGTGACTTGGTTTTCTTCTTTGCATTAAAATACCAACCCAAAATTAAAAAAACTAGAATTTGAAATTAAAAAAATTCAGGACATTTCAGTTTAAAATCAGGACGCAGCAATAGACTTGGCTTAGTAGGTTTCGGCCGCTGACAAGTCCTTATTTAAAAACCCAGGACGCAGCTTAAAAACTATCCAGGACATCCCAGAGCACGGAAAAAATCCAGGATTTGTCCTGGGAAAACAGGACGGTTGGCAACTCTACATTACAATAAGGTTATCCATACTAATATCCATCCATCCATACTACCTACTGAACCGATTTTAATGAAATTTGGTACAGATATAGTCTGGGACCCGAGAAAGAAAATAGGACAGTTTTCATCCCGGAAATTCCGCAGGAACGGGAACTATTCCACGCGGACGAAGTCGCGGGCGGAAGATTATATATAACGCAAGACGACTACCGGCGTCCGTAGGCGCGGTTCTGCGGATGGCGAGCGATGGGTAGCTCGCCGCCCGGCTAGGACCAGGACCGCGTAGACGGCGCGTTTTGTTCCACGCGCGCCTCAAAGAGAAGGAGTCAGCACAGGAAGGGGCCCAACAGGGCCAACGCCTGCCGGGGTTGCGGAATGTTTATAGTGGTTACCGTGACCCTGGAACATAAAGGGCAATCGAAGGAACATGAGTGGGTTTTAGTCAGTAAGAGTCTGACACGCCCTCCCGTCGCACCCAGGACGGGAGCAGTCATTGGATGATTTCCCACTCACCAAAAAAAAAAAAAAAAGATTATATATAAGACTAGCAGCTGCCCGCGACTTCGTCCGCGTGGAATAGTTCCCGTTCCCGCGGAATTTCCGGGATTTAAACTGTCATATGTTCTTTCTCGGATCCCAGGCTATATCTGTATCAAAATTCATTAAAATTAGTTCAGTAGTTTAAGCGTAAAAGCGTAACAGACAGACAGATAGACAGACAGAGTTACTTTCGCATTTTTAATATTAGTATGGATGGATGGATGAAGGTTATATACAACCGGTACTCGTGTAGTGTGCACCTCGCTGGAATGCTCGCCCTCTCCCCGCTTCCCCGCGCGCGCCGTGTTCGCCGAGTTCGTTTAGTAGCGATAGCATTTCCACAGCGTTACGTCACAGCAAGAGGTGCACAGTTCAACCGTACGGGAAGAATACCGTAACGTAACGAACAGTGGACAAGAACATGCTAACTCGAGCAGAACTTGTGACCAATGACGTCCACGGTACTTTGTATATTTGTGATTTACCTCAAGACAATATTAACCCCTTGACTGTGGAGCGCGCTCAATGAGCTCGATTTTCAAAATGGCGCATCTGTGGAGCGAGCTCATTGAGCTCGATGCAAATGGCGTCTTTACATGCGCACTATTATAATCATAATACTTCGTTTAAAATATATATTTTGACTGCTCTAACTTATACAAAGTTTAGAAAAAAAAACAAGGATGACATAAATTCACGCGTCAAGTGTTTTGAACGTCCGTACGTTGCCGCACCGAAGTTTCAAATAACACTTCTCGGAATTGACAAGTGGGTCGTCCTTATCGCGGCGACCTTGTAAAGCTTGTGGAATAAAGAATATGTATGGCATTGTGTGTTCTTGTGTAAATTAAAGTAAATTATGGTATTTTTATGTAAATTAAGTAACAGTTTTATGAAATAAACGTACGTTTTATTAGTTATACCGACTTTTGTACAGTCGGAAAAGTCGAAATTTTCCCGCTTTTCCCGGTTTCAAATTACAATATTTATAATATTATAAAGACTCGTTGCCTTGGCGGTCACAATTCTTAGGGGAAAACTATTTAAACTGGGAGGACTGAATAAAGATAAAACTCAAACTGTTCACTTACATTTATTAATTACTTTAAGATCAAACAACTACATTAAAATAATTATTATACTGCTCAGGGCCAATATTTCAAATCAATGTCTCAATCGACGATCTGGGGGCGAGTGTCCCTCTGCGCACCCGCTCATCGCTTAAAAACCCTTGACGTCCCTGCGGTGCATTCGACTCTCCGATTGGCCCACGATATCAGGTGATGCCAGGGTCGTGGTCCAATCGTTGAGTCACTTATTATCCCGCCACTCATTCCACCGATCGATATTAGATCAAGGGTTAACATTCCCAAACAATAGAAATGAATCGCTTATACAATGTACCTTAAATATTACTTAAAACATAGATGTTTATAAAAAACCAGAATCTGATGATAACGAATCTAATAAAAACGTACATTATTTTAACAATTATCTTTACATTATATGGTATAACTATTTATTACCAAGAACAAAACCTAACAATCGTCCGTCCTGACATCGTGTGCGGCCCTGCACACGGTTCCAGGTGGAAACCTAACAATCGGACTTTTAATCGGTTATCTGAATATATTACAATGATAATTACTAGTTGTTTGAACTTATTACAATAATAATTAATAACTACTACTATTGATACAAATTAACTAGTTTTGATGAACTAACAACAATCAAACAAAATAGTGAAGACAAAATTTCACAGTGAACTTCAAACACATTTTTTTTATAAGTATGTTTTGGTGATACTACACAAATTTTATAAGTACTAGATATTACATAACACTTAACTTAGGAGAATCACCAGCAATCGATTTGCTGGATCGATACAAAGTGTAGCAGTTGGCCAACACTCACCGTTGGGCATTACAACCCCAACACAAAGTGATCCCAAACGATCGATTAATTGGGTCACAAAATATCAAAGAGTAAGTTCACGACCGATCGATTTATGTCGTGAACAAACTAGATCCCTGACGATCGATTAATCAGGGTGCCCTAATATCCTGAACGATCGATTAATCAGGATGCCTTGCGACGCCCGCACGAGCCGATCGATTTATGCTCGTGATGGCAGCCGGAAGGTCTTGTTTTACCAGTATTTACATCAAGTCACGAACCGATCGATTCTCGCGTACTTGATCTGTAACAGAGAATAAAATTCTGTAAATAATAAGTGGTCTTTTAATTCAACACAATGTAACAAGTAAGACACTTGTATTTTAATTCGAATTATTCCCATTGTTATAGTCGTCACTGCTACAACTATCATCTACATTATTTTCGTAAATTTCTTCATCACCATATAAATAGCGAAATAACCTATTGTCCCCAATGACATAATTCTGTTTAATATACTGTAGACCTTTTTCACCTAGATTACTATTTAGAACGTCTGTTACCCTTCGTAGCTCAGAATCACCTAATTGTAGCGTATGAAGCCAAACTTCGCTACTAATTGTCATTATTGCTGGAAACTGATCGACACCGAGCGATTCAGACTGTCTGACAGGATTTCGAGACAACGCATCAACGTGACTCATTTTAGTTCCAGCCCTATATTCGACAATACAGTCAAATTCTTGTAATGTCGGTCACCAACGTGCTATCCTTGGGATCAAGTCCCGCTTTGAAAAAGTGGAACGCAATGCGCTGCAATCCGTGATAACTTTAAACTCTTTCCTTAACAAATACACTCTAAACTTACGAAGGGAGCAAACTACTGTTAGGGTTTCTAACTCGTAAGAGTGGAAGTTCTTTTCTTCCGGAGGAGTTTGTCGACTATAGTATGCAACAGGATGAAAGTTTTTGAAGTCTCGCTTCCGTTGAATAAGAATTCCACGGATTCCTAACCTACTCGCATCTGTGTGTAATTCTAATTCAGCAGCAATATATATTATCTAAAACCGGCCTATTAACCAAACTCGTCATTCCACTCCCAGGCTGCTTTCATCCATAGAACGCACCTTCTCCCGCTCATGGTGCGACAACTTGTATGCGCGATAAACGACTGGACGCTGTGCTCATTTCAGTGACACTGGTACATCCTAAGTCTTTCAAGGAGGTGGCGAAACACTGCTGATATTTCTTAAGTATTTTTATAAGAGTTCGTCTTACATATTCAGATACTTCTTCATCTACACGCAACTGACCCTCATCAAACCATTGCCCCACTGTTGACTCAATTGACGGTTCATTAATAACTCGGTTCACAACCTCGACTTTCTCAGCACGACAAAAGATTGGCTTAGAAGAAATTCGACAAAACCCTAAACACGGCAGAATCAATACATAAATATGTCCATTGTTTACACGATGAAGTCCTCCAACAATGAAATATTGATTATTAGGTTTTCCGGCTATACTATTTTTCAAAAGAACATATCCATCGAACTCGAGTTGGGTTTCTACTCTAATTGTCGTCGGACCATAAATATCAATTCCATTAACGGTAGTAAACCTTAAAAAGTTATCATTGTCAACAGTAAGTTCAGCTAAAGGCAATTCGTTCCCAATATTGTAGAATTGCAATTTGCTTCTATCCTTATAGACTGCTATGTGAGATTGCTCTGTGAATGTTTGTCTTATAAGCGCAGGGAACTCTAACAAATTATCGGGCAATACTTTGCAAGCAACTCTAGCCTCCACCTAATCGACAATATATCAAGTGTCAAATTTCCTAACGACTGGACTATGCTATTGCCAAATCCTTTTAATAGTGTAGGAACGCTATCGTGAAGTACTCCTAGTTGGCTGGCAATAGTTCCCCTAATCAGAGTAACGTCGCTTCCGAAATCTATAAAAGCTCTAAGGATACAGTTATTGACTTTTACCTCTTTTATAAACTTAGAGCCAGGACAATTGTTTGTATGTACGTCTTTGTTGTTTACAAAATCAATCCTGCGCTGTACCACTAGTTGCTTTTGTCAATTTATTATCTAATTTGCTATGACACTTTTCTGCGACGTGACCAATCTTATTGCAACGCGTGCATCTCGTCAACGGCTTAGTACAATGCACGAAACTATGTCCCTTTTCCCGGCAATTAAAGCAGCCGCTAGGGTAGCCTGAAATATTGCTCGCTGTGTTGGGCACTTGGAGATTGTCAACATTTCTATTTTTAAAGTTAAGACTGTCCGGACCAGATTGATTGTAACCCCTATTACTAAGTAAGTACTGTAACAGTTGATCGGGGTGGGTACAACGCAGTGCTAAAGCTCCTGATTTGAGTGTCCTATCCGTTATGCCATGTATTATGCATTCTGAAGCACGGGTACCTACTATATCACATTGGTTTACTAAACTTAGTTTTTCATAATAGTAAACCTCGATAGATTCGTTAAACCTACTCTTTCTCTTTATCATATTTTCCAAGGTCTGACCGTAATTTCTTTCGCATGGAAAAGCACTTAGTAATTTCTCTTGCCACTCTTGCCAAGTAAATAGAATGGTATGCAGACTTTCGTACCACGTCTTGGCCAGACCTTGCAACTTTTGCATAGCAAAGTGAGTGGTGGTTCTTTCATCCCATCCGTACACCGAAGCGCACTCATTCACCTTTCTTAACCACACGTCCATTCGCTGATTTTTATAAGAGGGATCAAAGTTTGGTATTATATTTTCATAGTGAATTTTTTGTAGTGGTTGGGGTGCGCATGGGTTTACAGGTGGGGATGCGAGACCATCCCTCAAGTCCTTAACAATATTAAATAAGTCTCTTTTTGAAAAAGAGTGACTACGTGACCTTTCAATCCGTTTTGAGCGATTGTGCTGCCGTGGTCCGCGCTCCGCACGTTGCTCGGCACGTAGCTCGGCACGTAGCTCGGCGTCCCGATGTCGCGTCGGTTCCATGGAAGTGCTGCGCAGACGGTTGCTCGTTCGTGGCTCGTTGCTGTGACGCGATGCGTGGCGCAGTACTTCGACGGCGCGTACACGGTCGCGCTCCTGTATTTCATCCTGCAGCCCGTGCTCCGCACGTTGCTCGGCGCGTGGCTCAGCATCCCGGCGCCGGGTCGACGCCGTGGAGGTGTTACGGAGACGGTCGATCACCCGCGGCTCGTCGCTGCGACGCGATGCGCGATGCTGGTCTTCGGCGGCGCGAACACGGTCACGCTCCCGCCGTACTTCATTCTCCAGCATCCGAAGCCGCTCACGGCCCAGCTCGATGTCTCGCTCGGGGCTTCGACTGCGCAGCCGACTTCGGCTCCTCGTCGCAGAGTTGTACTCTCCGCGACCCGGAGTCACGAGCCTTCGCTGACCCGTTGACGACATTATCTGAAATCTCACGGTAAAGAAACTTTAGAGCCGTACTTTGAAGTTGTAACTGAGAAGTTAGTGATTGCAGACGTACTAAAACTCTAAGTCTTTGTTTATTCTTTCTTTGAATATCATTGGAAAATGAAATAAGGTACAGATATGTCCCTTTAGTTGAGCATGTGTGTTGAGCAAGTAGCTTTTATTTAATTTTTAATCAAAACCTGTTTTTCTTAAATCAAGAGTGAAGTCTAATTCATCCTATTCTAAAAATAAAACATAGGCACCTTTGTTCCAAGTGTAAACACTTAAGTTTAATAACGATAGGTGTGGCATGCGGCGTCAAGTGGTTCGCTCGCCTCGGTCGAGCTTATCGTGGGAAGGGTCGGGTCATCGGGTGACGCTCTTGTTAGGTAAGCGCAGTCACAACCCTTATTGTAAAACTTAAAAAGTTCTATAACGAAAAAATGCAACACCGTTCTAGCGTTGAATATTTTTAACTTCGTTTTGAACAGTTTCTTGACACCCACCTCAATCATTCGATTTTAAGCTTACGATTTGGCTACTAAACTACGTCAATCGAACTTGGATCACAAGCCAATTCAATTGTTTGTAAGCTATTACATTTTCCATAGTAAGAACACTGTATAGTGTAACGGGTATTTATTCTCAAAACTACGATTAATCAACAAAACAGTAGTACCTACTAAAAACAGTAAACAAAATGTGATTACAGATTTTAGTAAGAAAATTTTCAACAATGGTAGGTACTAATAATGACAAAATTAAAAAAAAAACAGTATCGTGTCGGTGCCTAATTAACACCACGTACAACCTCTGTGCTTCTCCAATGTACATCTTAAACCTGGTAGGTCTCAAGTTAATTCAGAGGCAAAATCCGTAATAACAATCACATCAAACAAAGTAGAGATACAATTTGGGCGCATACTTACGTTTTGGGTGCACTTGTCACTTCTGAAGTATAAAGACTCGTTGCCTTGGCGGTCACAATTCTTAGGGGAAAACTATTTAAACTGGGAGGACTGAATAAAGATAAAACTCAAACTGTTCACTTACATTTATTAATTACTTTAAGATCAAACAACTACATTAAAATAATTATTATACTGCTCAGGGCCAATATTTCAAATCAATGTCTCAATCGACGATCTGGGGGCGAGTGTCCCTCTGCGCACCCGCTCATCGCTTAAAAACCCTTGACGTCCCTGCGGTGCATTCGACTCTCCGATTGGCCCACGATATCAGGTGATGCCAGGGTCGTGGTCCAATCGTTGAGTCACTTATTATCCCGCCACTCATTCCACCGATCGATATTAGATCAAGGGTTAACATTCCCAAACAATAGAAATGAATCGCTTATACAATGTACCTTAAATATTACTTAAAACATAGATGTTTATAAAAAACCAGAATCTGATGATAACGAATCTAATAAAAACGTACATTATTTTAACAATTATCTTTACATTATATGGTATAACTATTTATTACCAAGAACAAAACCTAACAATATAATCTTAATTAAACCAATGTTTTGATGTTAAGGTTGTTTTATAATGATTCCAATAAGAATAGCTTTCTTATTAGCCGCCATACAAGTTATTATTCCAATTAAATAAAAAAAATTACATCCCGTTTTTTTGGCATTTTTTTGCAAATGGCGTCACAGATCCGCCATTTTGAAAAAAAATGGCCGCCACGTCTGAATGGTTATACTGTATCGGTAACAAAAATAATTATCTTTACAAGATAGGTACTTATCAGCTCTATAAAATTGTTTAAGGATTTTTACAGCCTTCAAATTTTTTGAAAAATATGTAAGTATGTAATTTTTATCCATTATACCTACCCAGACTTTTTCAATTCATAAGTACTTTCTAAAGCTTATCTTGGACATCACTAACATCCCGTGCCTCAGAAAGCACGTAAAGCCGTTGGTCCCGGTTGTCATTCGTAGAACTTTGACAGTCGTTACAGGTTAGCCGAAAGTCTGACCAGTCAACCAGTGTAACCTAGAGGTATCGGGTCGCCCAGTTACTGGGTTGTTGAGGTCTGATAGGCAGTCGCTCCACGTAAAACACTGGTATCCAGCTGAATCCGGTTAGGCTGGAAGCCGACCCCAACACGGTTGGGAAAAGGCTAGGGAGATGATGATACCCAGCCTTTCCACCCTTCATGTCAGACTTTTACTGACTAAAACCCATTCATGTTCCTTCGGTTGCCCCTTATGTTCCGGGGCCGCGGTAACTATTAGAACTATTCCGCGTGCTCGTCGCACAAGGATTTGGGTGACAAAGAAAATTAAATTTGTGCGATTTGTGGGAACGAAGTACGACCTTAGGTTTACGTGTCAGGGTGAATACCATTCGACAAACAGACCAATCATATGAAAATGTATGTTCGGATGGTGTCATTTTTGTAATAAAGATTATTGTCTTCCGCTGCTTCGCTCTAGTAGGCTGTAGCGTGATGCTGCTATTTGCCAAAAAACACTTTAAACAATTGGGTAGTTTTCACCATTAACCAATAGATGTTAGACACAATTCCTATAAAACCTATATTAATTTCAGCCTAATAAATTCGGTTCATTTTCAATTTGCTATAAAATTTGATTTTTAGTTGCTTTGAAATCAATAAATAGATAGTCAACCGAGTTGTTATTTTAGTGACGTCATAAGTCGCCATTGTCATACAAAATCTTTAAGAGAATGGCGTTTTGACAGCTCATAAAAAGTACGTCAATTGATAATGGTGGAAACTACCGTATTTTCAATTTGATTCGAGCCTATAGGTAGGTACTTTCAAAGATTGAACAAACAAAAAAAACTCTCATAAAATGATAAAACTTGCACACTGGCAATTGTGCAACGTCAACAAGCCCGAGCCACAAAGAAGAATAAAACAATCTTATTTAAGATGCAGCATGGACCTGTAAATTGGCAACTCTTTCTTAAATACTTAATACTTCAAAACAGCATAGACAACAAAATGTTTGTTTTTAATACTTTTTAAGTTTTATTTTTGTTTTTTAAACTGCAAATAAAAATGCAAAACAGACTACCCATATACGAAAGAAAAGTCAAAAGAGGATTCTAGAATTTTCTTCTGAGCCGCCATGTGTGTTATTTTGACCTTACATCATAAAAATACACTGCCTTGATTGATTGAATGAACATTTATTGATGAACTGATTACAAGAGTTCGAAACAATTGACATTCACTCAATACATGACATTCAGTTTTGCATTGAAGAATATTTTTAGAAACTTTATTGCGAACGTATTATGGGTACTTGTATCGGTTTATATGTCTACGAGCTTCGCACGGGTGTTACAAATCTTTAAAAATCCGGCTTTTCTCTACTATAATAAGCATGGATTATACTTAAAAACATTCCTCTTGAATCACTCTTTCTATTAAAAAAAACGCATTTAAATCCGTTCCGTAGTATTAACGATTTAAGCATAATAGGGACGGATAGCGACAGCGACTTTGTTTTATATTATGTAACTAGCTGTCCCCCGCGGCTTCACCCGCGTTATACAGATTTTTGGTTACTAAAAAAAGAAGTTAAAAAGTATTATTTGTCCGTCACCTGGTCCTAAGCTAACTCCCCACCAATTTTTAGCCAAATCGGTTCTGCCGTTCTTAAGTTATAAAATGTGTAACTAACACGACTTTCTTTTATATGCTTAAATAGATGACTGGCCGAATACTGATACTGAAACGTCACTTAATGCTCTGAAATCTTGCTTTCCTTACTTTATCTAATAAAAGTGACAAAGACAGCAACAGATTTGAGGGCGTCTGAAAGTTAAGTGACGTTTCTTATTCGGCCATATTACTAACTAGTTTTAGCCCCCAACTTTGCCTGCTCGTTTTATAATATCCTAGCTTTCGCCCGCATTGGGCACGCCGTTATAGCGGCGACAGGTCCTCACCGGACATGGTCAGTTCGGGAGGTTCCTGTGTCGGATTCGGGCGGAAGCGACGCCTGGGTGTCACCACTGCAGTAACGGTCGCCTGGAGGACACGGTCGAGCACACAGTTGAGGTGTGCCGCGCATGGGCGGAGCATCGACGTGTCCTCGTAGAGGCGATCGGCTGCGGTGACCTCTCGCGCCCGGCGCTGGTTCAGGCCATGCTTCGGGGCGAGACGGAATGGGATGCCGTCGCCTCCTTCTGCGAAGCAGTTATGCTAGTGAAGGAAGCGGCGGCGCGCGAGAGGCAACGACGAGCCTCTCGCCCCGGACTAAGACCCAGGCGAAGACGTCGAGAGTCACAAGACGACTACCGGCCACCGTAGGCGCGGTTCTGCGGATGGCGAGCGATGGGTAGCTCGCCGCCCGGCTAGGACCAGGACCGCGTAGACGGCGCGTTTTGTTCCACGCGCGCCTCAAAGAGAAGGAGTCAGCACAGGGAGGGGCCCAACAGGGCCAACGCCTGCCGGGGTTGCGGAATGTTTATAATAGTTACCGTGACCCTGGAACATAAAGGGCAATCGAAGGAACATGAGTGGGTTTTAGTCAGTAAGAGTCTGACACGCCCTCCCGTCGCACCCAGGACGGGAGAAGTAATTGGATGATTTCCCACTCACCAAAAAAAAAAAAAAAAAGCTATCGCCCGCATGAATATCGAATTTCCATCCACTATTTTATTCCTACTACTCTTCACAAAGAACACATCGCAAGTTTCATGCCTCTAGGACCAGCGGTTTGGGCTGTGTTGATATATCAACAGTCACTAATTGAGACAATTCCGCCACACTATTCCCAACCACTGCAACTCCTGAAAGTCAGAATCAACAGCGGAGTCCGCCAGAAAAGCGTCGAGCAATGAAGCTCGACGAGTCCCGGAGAAACGATTCAACTGTCTTGGATCCCGCAACGAAATTAATCAGAAAAGAACAGCGGAGGAGTAAGAAAAATATTTTTTCCACTTCCCTCCATAACAAGCAGGAGACAGAACAGAACTAGGCCGATAGACACAAAGGGGCGATGTATCATCAGTTAGTCAATTAGTCAGTCAGTTTTTTTTAGTCAACTACTAACTGTTTTATATAACTAATCACTGAAGAGCTTTTTTTGTTTGTTTATTCGAGCTACTAATCTCTGAAACTACCAATTGCATTGGAATGTAATGCAATTAAGATAACTCAAACTCAAAATAATTATTTTATTTTTACCTTTTACAACAGATATACCTACCAACATCTGTTGGTTCTGTAGAAGTTTTTGATCAATATTAGAAACCGGATTGATTGGCATCAAAAAATTCTTATTTTGGGAACCAAAATTACACAAAAAATTATGGACCATTCCAGACCATTCAAGATAATTTCTATGTATCTGCAATGCTTAGAGTAGTAGTAGTTCTCCATAACTGCCCCGCTAAAAGCAACCATCATGAATAATATCACCCTACAAACAACCGGCTCCATCGTTCGATGAGTGTAAAAGTGTTTTTTTTTTCTATTAACAAAATGAAGATCATTAAATTAATTTAATGGGATGCCGAAGAGCATAGAGCTGTGTTGCTCTATGCTCTTCCTGTGCTGCTCTATGGAGCAGAGTAACCAAGTCACGAGTGAAACCGGATGGTTTGTAACTTAAATATTATAGCTCTGTAGATTGTGCGAGATTAGACTAATATTTTTTGCACCTTTTTCACCATGAAAGTTGATGACAAATATTATGAACATGAAAATAGAATTAAGTACAGAACAGAAGGTTATTTAGTGATGAAGTGAAATTGTAAAGCTTTGCTGCTGTATATCCGGTTGTTAGAAAACGTTCATGCAAGATGGATAATAGTTCATATATATATCTTGGGACAACTTACACACTGCCATATCTTGATCCCAAATCAGGCAGAACCGCAGAACTTGAACTATGGTAGTTGGACAATACACAGGGACGAAAGATTTAATGAGCCCTGTAAGAAAACCATTTTATATTATTACCTTTTTAAATTTTTTGCATTAGAGGAAAATATTTCTTTATTTTTAAAAGAAACGAAAATTGCATTTTTTTTTCAGATTTCTCAATAAACTTACCAACTGGGATGCGAAATAGACACTAGCTTTAGCCCGCTACTTCCTTCCCGTTCCCGGGGGATTTCCTGAATGAAAAGTACTTACGACGACAAAAAAAAAAAGTAATTAGTCCGTCAGATAGATTATCAAAAAATTTTGGACACGTATTTTTTCTAGTTTCTCGTAAACGAAGAATGACGACGATACAATGCGTTGAAGTTGCTCATGACGTCACGATCTGATACAATCTTTGCAGGACGGTGACGTCAAAAGCCCCCACTCCGGAACTTTGTTGCTATTTATCTTTGTATTTTTTAATTAATTTGATCAATCAAAAAATACGTGTCCCGTATTTTTGGCTGATCTATCAGACGGACTAAACAGGATGCCATTTTTTTTAATGTTGTCGTCATCCCTAGACCCTATTTATCTGAACCAAATTTAATTCAAATCGGTTCAGTGGTTTAGGCGTGAAGAAGAGATAGACAGAGATACTCTCGCATTTATAACATTAGTATGAATTCGCAATTTTTATTTATTAGTTGTTATACTTGTTCAGAATAAATTCTCTCTAAGAAACATAGTATCAAATATGCCTCAGATTTAATAAAAATGATAAAAAAACAAATTTGTTCTATTTTATCTTCAATTCTGGATCTTTTTGAGAATAAATGACACCCAGACATTGTACAAACTATCATGCTGCACACACAAATATGTGCCCTGGGTGGGAGTCAACACGACCTCCGGCTTAGCAGTCAGCCCACTAACCACTAGACCGACAGGCCAGTCGAAGAATCATAGGACACTAGCTTTTGCCCACGGACATCACTGACATCCCGTGCCTCGGATAGCACATAAAGCCGTTGGTCCCGGTTATTATTCTTAGAACCTTGACAGTCGTTACAGATAAACCAGAAAGTCTGACCAGTCTAACCAAGGGGTATCGTGTCGCCAAGTTACAGGGTTGTGGAGGTCTGATAGGCAGTCGCTTCACGTAAAGCACTGGTAACCTAACCTATCTGGTTAGGCTGGAAGCTGACCCCAACATAATTGGGATTAGGCTGGGGAGATGATGAGCTATTGCCCACGGCTTCGCTCGCGTTAGAAAGAGGCACAAAGTAACCTATGTCACTCTCCATCCTTTCGACTATCTCCACTTAAAAAATCAAGTCAATTCGTTCCCGTTTTGGCGTGAAAGACGAACAAACACACACACTTTTCCATTTATACTAGTACGGATAGAGCATCGACCACTCGCCTCGAATAACCCAATAACTCTATAAATGGGGTTTTAGTACCATAAGGTTATTCAATTCCATGACTTACTAAAAACAATTAAAAAAGAGAGTAGAAAACAAAGTATACATGTTGTTTTTAAAACAAAATATACATGATGTTTCTAAAATAAACAATCGGTTCTGGGAACGTGCCGGGCAATGCCAGGTGCTAGACTAGTAGTGGTGCGACATGTCGATAGTTTTTTGTCGATACGTGGGACTTTTTAAAAATACTTATAATGAATCTGTAGAATTTTTTTTTCTGTATAAAGCCTTAAACAGATATGTTTAATGAAGTGTAATGGCGAAATAAATTGACGTTATTTAGCACGTACCTACTTTGGCTAAGCACTGTTACACAACTGTAAAACGTCAAGTGTACAATAGAGACGGAACATGGCTAAAGCCGCAATTATATTATGCTGACGCCGCGTGTCGCAACGCGTGGGTAAGTTAAGTCGACAGTTTCATAGTTTTGTATGTAAGCTGCTGGCAGGCATACACCAAGCGTAAAATGGTGAATATGCGTATTTACAGCTACGCTCCGTGGACTTACAAAACACAGAAAAATATTTACATCATTTTTCTCAGTTTATATTCCGATTTTCACAAAGAGTTGTAACTTAATTTAGGGCAACTTATCTGCATTACTTACTTCATTGAATTCAAAAGTCAGCAAAACAATTATTAGCCGGTGCACGGGTGCATTAAAGAAAGGAATCTTAAATGGCGGCATGTACTTGCGTTGACAGATAGTACAGTCAGGATATAAAATTTAAAGTACAAGATTTTTTTTTAATCAAAAATTATATTAAAGAACTTTTATTGTTTTCATCGAAAACAGTGCCTACTTTTACAACAATAACAAACAGGTAACAACGGAAAAATAACAGAAAACTATATCAAGATACTCGTAAAAAGGATCACTGAGCGCGTCAACTGTCAAGGCAGCGTGGAAGCAAATCAAGACTTTTTTTTATGTTGACGGTACGCGCGCGAGTGACTATAGACGGCACTAGTGTGCGAGCGAGAGAACATGATAAGCGCCGCCACCTAGATTAGTAACGCCGCCATTTAAGATTCCTTTCTTTAATGAACCAGGTTATATCTCCATTTTAAAAATATGCGTCAAACGCCTGTTCAAATATGCATAGCAATAATTATGTAACTTCCAGTGACATTTGATTAGAATTTTAAACTGAATTTCACGCGGACAAAATAAAAAAAAAACAGATTACAAGGCATTTATTTCACTTAGATCATTTACAGGCACTTATGAATAGTCAAAGAGTCGGTTAGTCAGAAAAGTGACGCTAGTTGCTTGTTCCTAATGTAGGGTAGACAGAGATGGAACTAAGTGGACCAGGAACAAAAATTAGCGATATTCCCAAAGCTCATCTCTACAGGAGTTATTTTATATTTCCCCAATTCTCTTCAGTTTGGCGGGTGTCAGATGTATCTAAGCCGGAGCGCGGTACGGTCGCGGCCGGCTAATTTTACTCTCCGCAGTTATTCGTGATACTAAATTTCAAGTTAAAAATACACTACTTCTATTTTAAAATTCAGTTCTGTGTTCTTGTGAGTGAATTATGATTTTGAATTGGTAAGTAAGTTGTTTTTTTACTTATTTCGAGTTTTCTGTGACTTTTTCATTGTTGTTTTAAAATTGTCAGCTGTTTTACCGGGTTGTGTAAATGTAGCATTTAATTCGCGATTGTGTAATGTTTCGTCGAATTTCTCGTATTTTTGTCGGTAATTTACGGTTTTTCTTACCGTTTTCGTGAAAGTTACGATTATTCTTTTATAGTGTAATAAAGTTCGGTTATTCTTAAAGAATACAGCCGTCAGTGAGTTCTTGCACACGGTTCGCTCTCACGCCCCCTTATGATGAAACTTTTACGATTATACAAGTATATGCGTTTTATCTGCCATAGTTACAAAGGAAATGGATAAAATTCCACTTTAGCATCTTGTTTATAAAGCTAGACATACAAATACTTGTAACTTGCACTAAAACATGCAAGTATGTCATTATGTTAAAAGATATTAGAAAGAATTTTGCAAATTCAATTCATTATTCTGATTCAAACTCTAGAATATATTTTGTCCACACAGTGACAAAATTAAAGCTATTTTGGTTTATTTCTGGAAAGCAAACTGGACTGAAACTGCTTGCACAATACCATAACACGTGCGTACACTGAAATATGCCAGTGACTTGCACTAAAATATGCAAGTTGTAACTTTCAAGCCATTGTGATGTTTACCCATCTCTACAAAGAAGTAATAAAGAGATGGCTAACCGGAAGTATGGACCACTAACCCAGCAACAAAGATGCATGTATTTACATGGCACTTAGCAGTACATAAAGCTGAATTGCTGAATATTAGTAATTTGAATTGAAAAAGCTACAGGCACTTTAGATAAAAGCATAGTCCTGAAAATAAAATCTTGTACCTCCTGCGACAAAGGTGCAAAAAACTTCAAATAAATGACTTTGCTGAACTTACGTGAAGGCGTTACAATGTGTGTACGACGATTTTACTGATAAATGTATTTTGTTCGTATGAACTGATTTCTTAAAATGCTATCCCGATTGCAAATATGTAGCTGAAAAAAGCTACACTACATTTTTGAAACAGCAAAACTTTTCAGGAGGTTATTGTAAAGTCGTAACTAATAATATAAAAATACGATATCTTGTCAACAATCAATCATACTTGTTATTTTATTTTTTACTGTAATTCAGAATAACTTTTATATAATAAACCTCGTATGTTTTGGTTCTTTGAAATTATCGTTTGCGTTTGTTTGTGTGTGTGACCGCACGGTCATAGGATGGTTTTTCACTGGGTGCGTTTTCAGATTGTTCATGGTGCTAAATCTCTTGTTTACAAACTAAACCAAATTAAAGTTATATGCATCTTTCTCTTTCCATTTCGTTAAGAAAAGGACAGACGATAGATGTCAGTCAGTTTAGTCCTGTCATACTTAACCTTCATCAATCAACAACTCATAATTATTCTATTGAAATAAAAAACTATTAAACACTTTGTAATAGAAAAGGAAGTGTAGCTCGTTTTTAGTTTTTAGTAGGTTTATTTTATAGGTTTTTTTTTTAGTTTTTTTTTTAGGTAGGTTTATTTTGTAGGAGAATGGTTTTTGCCCGCGACTTCGTCCGCGTGAATTAATAGCTCCAGTTCCCGGGGGAGTTCCGGGATGAAAACTATTCTATGTCCTTTCTCAGTTTCAGACTGTATCGGTATTAAATTTCATTCAAATCGGTTCAGTGGTTTCGGCGTTAAGAAGAGACAAACAGACAGAGTTACTTTTGCATTTATAATATTAGTACGGATGGAAAACGACCAAGATATTTCAAATAAGGATAATATTATAATATCTATTATTATTTTTTTCACCTTTTTCTTTTTGACTAATACCCTTCAGATACCCTTTAAACAGACAGAATTACTTTTCTATTTATAATATAAACATTAGTGGTTACAGAATAAACAGAAATCACGAAATAGGGCGGAAATTATGAATCATTTAAAAGCCGTGAAGTCTGGGTGATCAACCTGTGTGTTGGTTTTAACACGTCATCTCATAAATGGTGCCAATGATCTACAAGAATGCATGGATTAGCTGGATTTTAAATGTTTAGGGATTGGAGTAAATAGGGTGAAATAGGGGAGATATATATCACACCAACAACTCACACACGTTCGTCTGATCCCAAGTTAAGCTATGCTTAGAACTTGTGTTATGGTAACCAGACAACTGATATACATACTTATATAATTTATAAATACATACATATTATAGATAAATTACATCCAGACACAGAACAAACAATCCTGCTCATCACACAAAGTTTGTTCTGGGTGGGAATCGAACCCACGACCATTATTATGTCGGAAGGTCATCATTGGACGCTATGGAAACGCAAGCGATAGTGAAGCATTGTTTATTTATTTAGAGCATGGAAAACCTACAGCTAAATACATAGAATAACAATCAAATAGTAACTGGTAAGCCAATAACAGGTTCTCGCTTATACGAGTAGAAACAGAGAAAAAACAAAGTGTGAGTAAGCTTACTTATTAAGAAAATAGGAAATTGCATATCGCTTAACAGAGTCTCAGCGCGGCACTCGCGATAAAATTCAGATAGAGCTGGAATAGGACGTGTGCGCGCACCGGGGACCTGTTTTTAATTAAGTCCGTATTGTATCTAATATTTGTGTAATGCGATTAAGTAAAGACTACCTAATCATTGTGCTTTAGTGTATGTACCAATCTGTGTACCGATAGAATAAAGTAACTTTGCTGTCTTTTAAAATATACCAAGATAATAATAAAAAACCATCCTGATGATGATCAACACCCCCCATAATCCGACATATAAATATAGATTAGCTAATATATTGATAGACAAACAAACAACACTACGAATACTACAGGCGCCACACTAGCTGGATGTTGAGAGACATCCTGGCAGGCGCGTGACTCACTATATTTAGTCGTTAATGGTGCCAATTCTCTTATTCACAAACTAAAGTAAATTGAAGTGCATCTTTCTCTTTCCATTTCTTAAAGAAAAGGACAGAAGATACATTTTAGTTTAATCACAGATGGTTTAATCCTGTCAAATTAGACAGCGCCTGAAGAAAATTGACGTATTTTTAGTCGCCATGTTTTTAAATCGCGTCTAAATGATTTATGGCGTGTCTAAATTTGAAAGGACTTAACTAATATTTTATCGTCTGTCCTTTTCTTAATTAAAAGGAAAGAGAAAGATGCACTTAACTTAAATTTACGTTAGTTTGTGAACAAGAGAATCGACACCATTGACTTCAAACAATTACGGTAGTTAAACTGTAGTCACTTGTTTGTGAAGAGGGTTTAATTAGCCTTTTCCCAATTATATTGGGGTTGGCGTCCAGCCTAACCTAACCTATCCGGATTCAGCTGGATACCAGTATTTTACGTGAAGCGACTGCATATCAGACTTCTTCAGCGACACGATACAACTTATCTCCGATGATCAGATACTTACTTTAGAAATCAATTAGGTATGTTATTGTAATTATACAAGTAATTTCGGGCGGAAGCGACGCCTGGGTGTCACCACTGCAGTAACGGTCGCCTGGAGGACACGGTCGAGAACACGGTGGAGGTGTGTCCCGCATGGGCGGACCATCGACGTGTCCTCGTAGAGGCGATCGGCGGCGGTGACCTCTCGCGCCCAGCGCTGGTTCAGGCCATGCTTCGGGGCGAGACAGAATGGGATGCTGTCGCCTCCTTCTGCGAAGCAGTTATGCTAGTGAAAGAAGCGGCGGCGCCCGAGAGGCAACGACGAGCCTCTCGCCCCGGACTAAGACCCAGGCGAAGACGTCGAGAGTCGCAAGACGACTACCGGCCACCGTAGGTGCGGTTCTGCGGATGGCGAGCGATGGGTAGCTCGCCGCACGGCTAGGACCTGGACCGCGTCGACGGCGCTTTAGTGTTCCACGCGCGCCTCAAAGAGAAGAAGTCAGCACAGGAAGGGGCCCAACAGGGCCAACGCCTGCCGGGGTTGCGGAATGTTTATAATAGTTACCGTGACCCTGGAACATAAAGGGCAACCGAAGGAACATGAGTGAGTTTTAATAAGTAAAAGTCTGACACGCCCTCCCGCCGCACCCAGGACGGGAGCAGTCATTTGATGATTACCCACTCCCCCAAAAAAAAAACTATACAAGTAATAAAAAATAAAGATATTATATAAAGTTGAGTCCCTGATGAGCCCTGTCGGCGTAGAGTCCCGACAAAATAAAGTCTGGTCGGCGCTCAGTCTGTCGATGTCGGAGTAGTGGCGCCTGCATTGACTCATTGCTTCCGAATTTGTCCGCGTGTATATAGTATCTATTGCGAACACTATACGAAAGCCGATCCCAACATAATTAGATAAAGGCTAGGCAGATGACGATCTAAATCAATAATCACTCATAGACGGATCTCTAGACATTCTAAACGCGAAATAATTTGACGCGCTGCCACGATCCATCAATACAAAAAGGTCATCGCACTGTTATATAGTGGGGTTTGTTTATTTAGTTTTAAATTGGTTCAGTACCTATATTTTTATTTATAAACAAATAAAAATATCCTGGGACAACTCACACACGGCTACCTGATCCCAAACTAAGCTGAGTACTATGTCTTCCGGCATCCAATGCCGATTAATTCTGCATACGTGGCCCACCCAACTCGGTTTTGCACAACTCCCTAGGGGATGATCCTACTCATAAAAACAAACAACATTTATTATGGAACCAACTCTCTCAAAAAAAATATCAGCAGCTTCATTCATTATGATCGGGAGGGCATTAAACTTTTGTTAGAAACAGCTGATATATTTTCCGCGATTTCAGAGTTAGGGTAGAATCATCTTCTAGCTGGTTGTGTAAGACCAAAAATTCACCTAGTATACGTTTCCTCTACCCTGTACTGTTCCACTCCTGGGCAAAAACCTCTTCCAAATCCTGCCAGACTCTCCTTTTCCTCATCTCCTCAAAACCCGCACTAATGGTTCACGTCAAGTTCACCTTGTCACCGTTTCCTGGGCCTCGGCCACGTCATCCATCTTCTGGCACCCACTGCGTAGGGAACTGACTGCCAAAAACAAAATATTACAACTTAAGTATGCATTTTTTAAACCACGATGAAAAAAGAGTGGTGTTATACATTTAATTGCTATGTGTGAGTAGAATATCTGTGGTATCATAGGTCTTAAATAGGTGTGACAATATCTATCGCCGAACACGTTGGTGGGAAATGGGAATTACATGGAACATAAACAAAATCACCGACTTCCGATATTGCAGTTGGGTTTTTTGATATTTATTTGATTTTTTTATCTGATTTTAAAGAAAATGTCGAGCGAAACCTCCTCCCCATTAGAAAGAGACCAAAAACATAATTCGCAATTACGCAAACCCAACTCAATTCACATTGTTTTTGAGTTCAAACGGAAATAACAAGAAACGATTCGCAAACCGCACACTCATACGCTTTGAAATGATTCCAGCCGGTTTATTTCGGTCATTATGCCGTGGCGATGACCTCAGGAGGAAGGTGCCTTATCCTGAAATTAGGACAAGGAATAACAATAAACTTTGTTTTAGAACTATGTGTCATTGTTTCTGGGTAATTTTACAGGTAAAAAGCTCTGCTAATTATGGCTTGACTTGGTCTATTTGTCCCTGTGACCCTGACTGCTAGTCAAAAGTCTTGGTTTCTTATTTGGGGCAAAATCTTCGTGGGATCAGCATGATTGTTTGTTCTATTTGGGTGTAGTTTATATGCGAGACTTGTCCCGACCAAGCTTCGCACGGGTGTCTTTGAGAATCTCGACTTTTCAACATTTTTTTTCTCTTAAATCACCAATCTACACATACAGACAGACAGGAAACTGCATTACGTAAAGATGTATGTTACTTTCATTATGGTCACCATAATAAAGGCTGTCTAATTTGCGGTCAAATAATCATCTCCTTAGCCTTTTTCCCAATTACGTTAGAGTCAGCTTCCGGCGTAACCAGATTTAGCTGCAAACCAGTGTTTACATGAAGCGGTTGCTTATCAGACCTCCACAACCCACTTAATAAGCTACACGGTACCCCTTGGTTAGACTGGTCAGACTTTCTGACTTACCCGTAACGACTGTCAAAGTACTGCGAGTGACAACCGGGACCAACAGCATATTAAAACACGTTTTCACGTAAGGAGGTGTCTAACTTCGAAACTTTGGGTTGCTATGAGAAAATGGAAAAAGACAAACTTATTTTTTGACCGACTCTGGAAACGAACCCCAGTACCTCCGCTCACCAGCCTTGCTTCTGAAAAACAATAACAACAGGACAGTTTTAAAACGTATAAAGTTCCTGGTTTTCAGATGACTTCGTAAAACCTCGCAATCAATGTGCCAACAATTTGTCAAATTGTGGCGATTCGCGTAAAAAGGACAAAGTATTGTTTGGCAAGACAACGAGGGCGTATGCGTGTTAATAGCACTATTGTTCTTGCCAAGCGGAACGTGGGATTACCGAGGAAGATATATCCGAAAGTTGTGTATTTTTGGGACTTTATAAAAACTCTTTAGAGAGTACGCACATTTATTCACCTCTTTCCAGCTTATGTTCATAGAAAAAAGACATAAGCTGGATAAAGATAAATAAATATGCGTGGTCCTTTAAGTAAATAAATAAATAAATATCTTAGGACAACTCACACACGGTCATCTGATCCTGATAGATAAATTACACCCAGACACAGAACAAACTATCATGCTCATCACACAAAATTTGTCCTGGGTGGGAATCGAACCCACGACCTCCGGCTTAGCAGTCAGGGTCACTAACCACTAGACCAACTGGCCCGTCAAACTTTGACGGCTTTTCTCATTCTAACGACGCTGAACGCGGCTGATAGAAGTACAACTGTATAAGTGTGACCAAAATTCATCAGCTAAACGCAAATGGAGCTAAATAATAAATAAGTATTCCTGTTGACAATCCCACCCATCACACTCCTGAAATACAGAAAAGCGTTATGGAATAAACAAGATTTGGGAACCGATCCTAGAACTCCAGCCCGTTGCGGAATGTTATGTTGTTGCGGAATGTTATGTTTATGTCACCGGAAAATAACAAGATCCGTAAGTTTATCAATTTACTAGGAAATTTATAAACTTCCGTAGGATTCTAAACGGGAGATAAATTGTAATATTTTACGTCCACGTTTTCGTAAATTGATAAACTTACTGAACTCACTCGTAAAATAATAAGTAAGCAGTAACCAAACGCTACGCGCGATCTGATTGGTTGACTGTCACGTGACACTTCTCCTTCCTCGCGGCCGCCATTGTTCAACACGGAACATAAGTAAACTAGTTTGCTTGTGCGTTTTTATTAGTTTTAAATGTTGAACTGTGTTGCAACTCAAAGAAAACTCAACTCACTACATCCGTGCCAGAGAGGAACCAGGCATTGTTGCTTCCAATTTATAGTTTGCCAAGTCTGATTATACCAGTATCTGGACACAAGCATTGCCACTATGAACATTGACCAATCAGAGAGCAGTGTGCTATTTTACGTATTTCAAAGATGCGTATATTTAAAAGAGATTCTGTGATTGGTCAAACCGTTTAAAATCTTACGAATAGATAACCGTTAGTTTATAAATTTACCATATGACGTCGGAAATTGATAAATTTACGAAAATGTGAACGTAAAATATTACAATTTATCTCCCGTTTAGAATCCTACGGAAGTTTATAAACTTCCTAGTAGATTGATAAACTTACGGATCTTGTTATTTTCCGGTGACATTTATAACAGTTACCGTGACCCTGGAACATAAAAGGCAATCGAAGGAACATGAGTGGGTTTTAGTCAGTAAGAGTCTGACACACCCTCCCGCCGCACCCAGGACGGGAGCAGTCATTGGATGATTTCCCACCCACCAAAAAAAAAAAAAAAAAGAACTCCAGCCCTAGAGTACTATACAAACTGCAGATTCAGTAATATAAGTATATCAAAGTCCATCATTCCGAATTTTATCCTTTAGAGAGACTACGAGCTAAGCGTTCTCCAAAATTCGCTGACCGATTTTTAAGCTTTCTACGTAAATATAAAATAAGTATGTATACCTACCTACACGGCAATTAATTCATCTTGCACTATTTGTAGTCCTCGCAACATCTTTCAATTCGTCCTGTCCTGTTATACATACATTGAGATGCTGTCAAGCGCCATAAAGAATGTCATCAACTGTTATTATTTGTCCGTTTTCTATATAATCATTATTCTCACACTCCATTTATATTTTTTACCCGCTCTCCCTCTTAAATCTTGTCCTCCTCTCTCAATTTACATCAATTATTAAAACAAATAACTAACAAATCACTATGACAAATTATAGATATATAAACATCTGCCGTACACCCGTCAAGGTCCCGCCCCAGAATGCGGTGCACTCAAGTCAATCCCCCCGGCACAGGTACATAGCCCCGGTTCAATTTACATCTATTTTAAACCAAAGTAAACTAACTAAACACTACATTGGCAAGAGTACAATTTAGAACTGATATTTGTTGAGTCACAATACACGAATTACTTTAATGTTATTGAAAATTTCCAGTCACGCCGTGATGACTATGGTTAAGGCACCCGCCTCTCCTGTAAGGTTCGAATCCAGGACAAGTACCAATGCCTTTAATAGAACTTTGAGCAGTCTGACCAAGAAATTTCGTGTTTCCCAGTTAATTGGATGTGAAGGTCTGTTAGGCAGTCGCTTTACTCAAAACACCGGTATCCAGCTGAATCCGGTTGGCTGGATGCTGACCTCAATCAAGTTAGGAAAAACTAGGGAGATGATGATGAAGCGAAAATTTCGTTTGTCCTGCAGTGGGACAATATTAACACAAAAAAGATTTTTGAATTTAAACTAGTACTTCTTGTGATTAGGATTTTCAACCAAACAAACAAACTTTTCAGCTTCATAATATTAGTATAGATAGGTCAATAATAAGACTAATGACGGTGGTCTTGATCAGGGGGCGTACCACAAGCCCTTATAGCAGTATTACTTTGATATTACTTTCTGTGGGAAAGAGACGGCGCTAGACAACGTGTCTAACGCTGTCACTTGCACATTCCTGCAACAGGACTAAAACAATCTTACTTTAAACGTCATGGTAAGGGGGCAGAGAACAGTGGCGTAGCGTGGGGGGGGCCGGGGGGGCCATGGCCCCGGGCGGCATATAATAGGGGGCGGCAATTGGGGAACATGGAACATGACGAAAATATTGGATTGAATTATTTATAAAAAAATACTTTTCCAAATTACCTACCTGTGCTGTTTGCAATATGTTAGTTACCAAAAGCACCCGCGAATGCTTTACCGCTAGTGTGTGAAAAAGAGGACGATAAACGCGTGGGCTCAGGCAGCCGGCGAGCGCCGGCGACGCGCGTCCGCGCGATTTTTACCGCTCTTTGACCTTGTCCAGAAAAGGCGAATTCACCGCAAAACTAGGCACCAAAACATCGCGTCCACAAGCATCACGCGAATAATAAATTTGCGCGTAATTCGCGTGCAATTCGCCAGACTCGACTCGCGCCTAATGCGCGCGAGTCGAGATACTAGGGACGCCTTGCTGCGTCCAGATTTCGCGCGAATTTCAGAGCGAGTGCACGTATAATGGATAAAGAGAGAGAAAGAGAATCGCGGTGAATTTGCCCTTCCTGGTCAAGGCCTTTGAGGCGCGAGTGAAACTAATACGCGCCGTCGACACGGGCCTGGTCCTTATCGGGCGGCGAGCTACCCCTCGATCGCCGCCCACAGACCCGCGCCTACGGCTGCTGGTAGTCGACTTGCCACTCTCGACGCCTACGCCTAGGTTTTTGTCCGGGGTGTGAGGCCTGACACTGCCTCACGCATGCAGCCGCCTACTTCTCCAGCATGACTGCTTCGCAGAAGGTTCTTCCCGTTCGGTCACTCCCACCGATCGCCTCTGCAAGGACACGGCGGTGGCCCGCCCATGCGAGGCATTCCTCCAGGCGACCGTTGCCGGTGACACCCAGGCGTCGCTTCCGCCCGAATCCGACACAGGAACCTCCCGAAATGTCCGTGTCCGGTGAGAACCTGTGTCCGGCGATACGTGAGAGCGCCGTGGCGCCTCGTCAGCCAACTCCTCAAAGAGGCGTGCCCAGCGCTGGGTTGTGAAAGTCGCATTGTCTCCAAATCCCACGGCCGGATGCCCGCAGGAAGCCTCGCCGCCTCGCAGGAGATTTTGCGGTATTCCCCGCACCATCCGAATGGTTATAACTCTCTGGGACGCCCTCAAAAGCCGGGCCGGAGCCAAGGCCAGGTTCGAGCCCCGTAGAGGGCCATATGGACCCCACGATCCTCGCGTACCCACGTTATGTTAGGTTTTTGGTTCTGATCGGCTCCCGTGGCTCATGGTGCAATGTTATGTAGCACAATATTATGTGTTATTCTGATGTATAAGCTACGAATATCCAGCAAAGCCATCGGTCAGCCTTATTGCTGCCCGCACGCAACGGAATCTCTCGTTTTTTCTCCCACTTTTATTTACTGCTCGGCTCCTATATGTCTTAGCGTGGTGTTATATAGCCTATAGCCGGCCAAGGAGTATGGATTATAATCGTACCAAGTTTGGTTATAATCCCTTCAGTAGTTTTTAACCCATGCGTGCACACTACGTGCGTGTTTACTAATTGCATTTTTGGCATCAGTATCGAGCACCAATCATTCTCCAATATTAATTTTGAATAAATATTCAATGTACAGAATTGACCTTTCTACAGTTTTATTATAAGCAAGTATAGATATATAGATTATTGGACGTATTTCTCAACAACTAGTGCCACCATAAATTTCTCTTGTTACAGACCGAAATTCAAAAAAGTGATTTGAAAATGGTGTTTTAAAACTGTGTATACTTTTTTTAAAGTTTTAATGCAAGTTCAGAGATTCAAAAATTGCTAAAAACGGTCACTTTTAGCAGGGGTTCAATCCGTATAATAATTTTTTTTTTCATGAACAGTTTGCGCTGAAACCTAAGATGTCCTTAGGGTTGAGACATACATATAAGAAATGTGGGTTTCTTGCGACATTTCTTCTCTTAGATGTATTTTCGATTTATTCTCACTAGTTCGATCGTCGAACTAGTGAGATTTTTTTTTCTCATTTGTTCTACCGTCGAACTTTGTTCGATTCATTAGTTTGGTTCATTAGTTTCCTGAAGCATGCATTGGCAATGCGTGGTAGTATATTTTGACTTGCAATAAGGTGTACGATGTACGAATTAGGTCAATTCAATATAATATTTAAACTTTAAGCGACTTATAGTTAAAATAAGGGGGCGGCGGATTTCCGATCAGCCCCGGGCGGCAAAAAGCCACGCTACGCCACTGCAGAGAAATCGCGTATTAGGAGGAGGATCCTAAAGTCTAGAGTTTCATTGGTTCACAGTTGCTTTGAGACGCAAAAAGGCAGATTTGTCCAAAAAATCTTGCTAACAATGGGTTTTATAATGGAAATAGCGTCATTACAAATTAGTTCCTAGTATATTGTCCTAAAACGCTCAGGTCACGCCCACGCAAGTTAAATGTTACAACGGCCGTACTCCCAGTTTGATGTCTAGTAGTGTGAGGTGCCAACGACGTGACAGGGTTAGGCTGAGTCTACACTGTCTCGCTGAATTCGTCAAAACAATATAATTCGTCAGATCTTCGGCAGAGATTTCGGCAAATAACGAAGTCCTACGAATCCAGTAGGTACATAAAAATTGCGCTTCAAAACACCACTTTTTGAAATACTAATTAAATAACCTTTCAACAACCAAGCGACAGCCGGCTGTCGAGCTGCTATTGTCTTTCTATTGTGTCTAAAATCACGTGTGTTCGAAGAATATTACTTTAGTATTCTAGTAGTTGTAAAATTTGATTTTTAATTGCTTTAAACACATTAAACAATTCGTCAATTCTATTGACAAATGAATGACATCACAGTAAGGTTTCATCCAAAAATTTACATCACCTAAGGGCGCATAAGGAGTTGGAGTAACAAGCTTTGTGACATGGTAAACTGGGTGCCTGATTGATTGATGACAAATCAACGCACAGCCCAAACCGCTGCTCCTAGAGACATGAAACTTGCAGGGTGTGTTCTTTGTGAAGAGTAGGTAACCCTAACCACTAAGAAAGGATTTTTGGAAGTTCTAACCCTAAAGAAATAAAATATAGAAGTAACGTCATCTTGCGAACTAAAGCTAGTCATGTAAAAAAAATCTAAAGTAAATCTCCACACAAAACAACTTTTTGGAATGGGCAGCTAGATTCATTTTTCTTTGATTTTGTTGATGACGTTCTAAAGTGCTTTATTTTAATAGTATTTTGAGAAATTAATTATTTGACACGTATTTAAAACTACTGTTTCATTTCTGGGTGTAAAATTATACGAATTATATGGTCACAGCTGTGACAAGGACCTGAGACGGGTCAAAACTTCAACCTCCCGATTTTCTTGAAGTTTCTGGCTTTCTACAACATTGTGAACTGAGCCTTATATACTCTGGGAAGTAGAATGATATGATACACCTATTTCCTGTTATTTCTCTCAACAGTTTTTGTCTAGACATTTTTAAACTATGCTAGATTTGATGGCCTATTTGGCTGAGAACTAACAAAATGTAATGGCAAATAGGTTTTCCGGTGACAGAATTTTTAATTTTGTAATAAGCGGCATGTTTGTATAGGCTTCATTGGTCCCATATGAAAACTACTCAAACCTTCGTACACACGTGATTCGAGAAGACAATAGCAGCCCGACAGCCGGCTGTCGCTTGGTTGTCAAAAGGATAATAGAAAAAAAGATATTATAAAAGAGTTGCTTCCGCCCGCGGCTTAACCTGCATGAATGTCGAAACTTCTAACTTCTATTTTATCCCTTTAGGGCTGGAATTTCCAGCCCCCTTACCATGTCGTTTAAAGTAAGATTGTTTTATTCCTGTTCAGGAGTGTGCAAGTGACAGCGTTAGACACGTTGTCTAGCGCCGTCTCTTTCCCACTGAAAGTAATATCAAAGTAATACTGCTTTATGGGCTTGTGGTAGGCCCCCAGCATTCCTTTCTTAGGAGTTCCTTTCTGGAGACTTACTCTTCACAAAGAAGTTTCGTGCTTCATAAAAGCCCTCCAAGTTTCATGTCTCTAGGACCAATTGCTTGGGCTGTGCGTCGAAATATCTGAATTGACTGACTGACTACCTCATTCAGTCAGTCAGTTCACCATTTTATTAAAGGAAAGGTGTCTCTTATGCATAAAGTTGCGTATCAAAGCATTTTTTTCAAGTCATATGTACTTTCTACACTCACACTTCTGGACATCACTGACATCCCATGCCTCGGAAAGCTCGTAAAGCCGCAAGTCATTCAGATTAAATCTTTGACAGTTGCTACGGGCAGGAATCGAAGGCAGAAAGTCTGGGGGCGTACCACAAGCATAGCAGTATTACTTTGATATTACTTTTAGTGGGAAAGAGACGACGCTAGACAACTTATCTAACGCTGTCACTTGCACACTCCTGCAACAGGACTAAAACAATCTTACTTTAAACGTCATGGTCATGGCATGGCCTTGGCTTAACCGCCCGGGCCGCGAGGAAGACAACCTCTATAAAAAATTACCTCTAATACCAAGTTCTGGTGCGTGGCGAAGGTACGAATGGCTGAGGAGTAGTGTCATCTATTATGGATGGCGCATCAGTCTTTAGCGCACCCCCAGCCAGGGAACCGGTGGACCCTCTGGTTGGGTTATAAATGTACACTTGCCCAGGGACAGGGGGTTGCCCTGGGTGTACATTTTAAATCCCCCATACTCGTGGGATCAAGTATGGACACTAAAATAAGGAAAACTAAAAAAGAGAGGAAGGAGAGAAGGAAGGAAGTGCGGTCGGCGAAGCTGTGCCCGAGCTCAGAAAGCTCGAGCTCAGAGAGCCCGAGGCGTGGGCGGAGAGACCGCAGCAGGAAGCGGACAATGTCGGAGGGCGCGTCGTCGTCCTCCGACAGTGAGGTAATGGCTCCGGCTCCCAAAATCCCCACCAGCAGGCGGGGTGCGGGCCGGATTGGAGGAGGGGGGCGTAAGCTCCCCGCGCAGGAGGCTGCGCTGCGAGCCGAAAGGCTCGCCCTGGAGGGGCGTCACCCCGGAGCGGCTTCTGCGCCAGCTCCGCGGGATGAGCCAGCCGCCGCAAGGAGCTCGAGGGGGGAGCAAGCGGTCGACCTGGCGAAGTTGGTGGGTGAGGCACTGACGACGGTGGCCTTGAAGAAGAGCAAAAGCTCCAAGGACAAGGCCATGGCCGAGGCCTACGATGTTATTATGGCCGCGGCGAAGGAGGCCAGCAGGCCCCAGGAGCCCACACAGGCCAAAAGGGAGTTGGCCGCAATGCGGGCGGAGGCCAACAGTCCCCAGGAGCCCACACAGGTCGAAAGGGAGCTGGCCGCAATGCGGGCGGACATGAAGGCGCTCCGAGAGGAGAACGCTCAGTTACGCGCGGACCTGGCCAAGCTCCAGAGCGACGCGCGTCTCTCGGCTGAGCCCAAGGAGACGGAGCTCAAGGACGTGCTCCAAGCCTTGGCGGATCTCCAGCGCCGGTTCTCGGTGCTGGAAGGCATTGCCCTCCGGCCCCCGCTCGCGGCTAGTCGAGCGGCCCCGGTGGCGCCGGCGGTAGGGCCAACGGCAACCTTTGCCGCGGTGGCCGCGGCTCCAGTGGCGGGGACGACAATGCGTGCCGCTGCGCCGGAGCCGGCGAAGGAGAAGGCCACGCCAACCAAGAAGGGCAAGGCGGCAAAGCCCAAAGTGGTGGGGGCACCCGCAGCGAGTGCGGCTGCACAGTGTCCCACGTCGCCTCCTCCTCCTCCCCCGATTGCCGAAGCTCCGGCTGAGCCCGGTTGGCAAGTCGTCGGGGAGGGGAAAAAGGCGGCTAAGGTGGCCAGGGCCGCCAAACATTGGCAGCGGCGGCAAGAGCGCCGCAAGGCCAAGAGCCTCGCGGCCAGGCTCCGCGCCCCTAAGTCTGCAGCGGTAGTATTAACCCTGCAGCCGGACGCGGTGAAAAAGGGCGTCACATACGCGGCAGTCCTTTCAAAGGCTAAGGCAGCGGTCAACCTCGCTGAGGTCGGCGTGACCGAAGGTCTGCGGCTCCGAGTCACGGCGACCGGAGCCCGCATGCTGGAGGTCCCGGGGGCGACCAGCGGCCCCGTCGCCGATGCCTTGGCCGAAAGGCTGCGGGAGTCCCTCCAGGCGGAAGAGGTACGAGTGTCCAGGCCCACCATGCGCATTGATATGCGCGTCACCGGCCTGGACGACTCCGTCACAGAGGAGGAACTGGTGGCCGCCGTCGCCAAAGTGGGGGGCTGTCCCGCTAGCGATGTGCGGGTGGGCGCCATCCGCTTTGACCGCTCCGGGCTGGGAGCGGTCATCGTGAGTAGCCCCGTACCGGCGGCAAAAGCGATCGCGGGAAAAGGCAGCCGACTACTGGTCGGAGACTGGACTTCGGCGCAGGTCAAGCTGCTGGAGCCCAGGCCTCTGAGGTGTTTCAGGTGCCAGGTGGGACACCATGTCGGTGTCCGTTGCACCTCGGAGGTAGACCGCAGCGGCGACTGCTTCCGCTGCGGTCAGCCCGGTCACAAGGCCGGCTCGTGCACTGCCGCGCCGCACTGCTTCGTATGTGCGGCAGCCGGCAAGCCGGCCGATCACCGGGCTGGGGGCAAGGCTTGCGCCCCACCCACCAGGACCAGAGGAAAGGGCCGGAAGCCCTCTGCCGCCGCCCCCGCCGCTCCCGCTGCTGCCGCCGATCGTTTCGCCGATCCCGCTGCCGCCACGGCTCCCGACGTTCCCGCTGCTGCCGCGTCCGCCGCTGCCGCCGCGACTACCGAGGCCGCAATGGAATGCCAGTAATGGCCCCATTGCGGCGGCGCGTTAGTGTTCGCGCCACTCAGGGAGAGTCAGCGTAGGAAGGGGCCCAACAGGGCCAATGCCTGCCGGGGTTGCAGAATGATTATAATGGTTACTGTGACCCCGGAACATAAAGAGCAACCGAAGGAACATGAGTGGGTTTTAGTCAGTAAAAGTCTGACACGCCCTCCCGCCCCATGGCGGGAGAAGTCATTTGATGATTTCCCACTCCCCAAAAAAAAAAAAAAAAAAAATGGTAAGGGGGCAGATAATCAGTTTAAGGGGTCTCGTGTTACCCAGTGACATTGATTGTGGAGGTCTGATAGACAGTCGCTCCATGTAAAACACTGGTATTCAGCTGGAGCCGGTTACACTGGAAGCCGACACCAACATTGGAAAAAGTCTAGGGAGAAAGTGATGCCAGTGGTGTGTTTATTTTTATTCTGTTGCAGTGACGAGGTATTTTTATGATAATCATTTAGTTTTCAAAGCATTCCCTGTTAAAAGTTTTATTTTCTGTGATGGCTGTGTTTACTAATTGTTGATTGTCACATTTTTAGAATAGATAGATAGAAATTCCGGAAGAAATGTTTCGAAATTGTGTCGAAATATTGTGATGTGAGGAGATTATGTCGAACGCCATTTTGAATTTTAAGATGCTGATTTAATTATAAGACTAATCAAATTGTATATTTTTGAACACTTTTTGAGTTAGGTTTGAGTTAGTGGAAGCGAACAAGTAATAAGTTTATCACTATATAACTACATAGTACAAAACAAAGTCGCTTTCCGCTGACTGTTTGTCCGTATGTATGCTAAATGCTTAGACTAGATACTATTTTTTAATAGATAGAGTGATTTAATGGGAACGTTTATAATGTACAATACAAATAGGGAAAAGCCGGGATTTGCAAAGCTTTGATACCCAAAGTAGCCTATGTTACTCTCCATCCCTTCAACTATCTACACTTAAAAATTCACGCCAATTCGTCGCTCCGTTTTGCCGTGAAAGAAAGACAAACATACATACAGACAGACACACTTTCCCATTTATAATATTAGTATGGATTTCTTTTGGAAGAAAGTAAATTTACTCACACATAGTACAAAAGCGCAGTAATGTCACTCCTCTATCTTGTCTATGCACTCTGATAGAAACCAACAGCTGTTGTTTTCGCCGCCATGATGTATGTGATGTCTAAAGATGAACTTTTATAAATAGATTCTTGTTTATCCTCGCATGATTTGACCAAAACAATAGTTTGGCCTCTAAAGAGACTTTGACCTCTGAGTTTGTTTCCGATGTTTCTTCTCAGGCAGCCCTGCCCCCTTACCATGACGTTTAAAGTAAGATTGTTTTACGAGACAATTATATTTGTATGCCTATAGTAGGCGGATCATAGCGCACATCAAACTAAAATTCGACCAACCATTGTACCTATGTATCACAAATAAAATATTTCTTTCTTTCTTTCTTTCTTTAGTACTGTTGCAGGAGTGTGCAAGTGACAGCGTTAGACACGTTGTCTAGCGCCGTATCTTTCCCACTGAAAGTAATATCAAAGTAATACTGCTACAAGGGCTTGTGGTACGCCCCCAGGATCTGCGAATTATTTGAAGCCCGCCAAAACTTGATAGTTGTGCTGATTCTCTTGTTCACAAACTAACTAAATTTAAGTTAAATGTATCTTTCTCTTTCCATTTCTTAAAGAAAAGGACAGAAGATACATTTCAGTTTAATCCTGTTAAATAAGACGGCGCCTGAAGAAAATTGACGTATATTTAGACGCCATGTTTTTAAATCTCGTCTAAATTATCTATGGAGTGTCTAAATTTGACAGGACTTAACTAATATTTTATCTTCTGTCCTTTTCTTAATTAAATGGAAAGAGAAAGCTGCACTTAACTTAAATTTACGTTATTTGTGAATAAGAGAATCGGCACCATTGGCGTTCTTCTTTGTTTAAGTAAAATAATAGTTTAAACATTTAAAGTGGTCTCCCTTCAGTCTCCATT